>PVJC01010005.1:0-44641 GCA_004026665.1 Murina feae
CCCCCCCCCCCCCCCAGCTCCTTGCTCAGCTTAGAGCCCATTGGGCTGCTCTTCATGCCCAGTTAGTCAAAAGCACAAAATCTGAGCACCAGCCCTTCCGGCAGCCCAGGAGGGCGGTGGGCAAGGTGGGAACAGTGTCAGACAGAGCTGCTTTCAAACCTGCCTCCTGCCACTGTGCGCCTTGGCAAATTACCTAATTTCTCTAGGTCCCGGTACAACTTTTATAAAATGGGGATCGCATTGTACCTTTCCCAGGTGAAAAGTAAGTTAGGCAATGTCAGGGGCTGACACACAGTCAGTGTGAATGTAGCTACCTGGAAGAGGCGGATGGGGTCACACTGTCCCTGGAGATGAAATATGAAAGAATTACTCCTGGGCACAGAGAGAGGCAGGGTCCTCCTGTACATCCCATCTCTCTCTCCCTATTCATATCTCTCCCCCACCCCCACTCATATCTCTCTCTCTCTCTCTCTCACCTTAAAGGCCTTCAGGATAAGCAGCCAGTGACTTTCTTAGAATAGATGGCAGAAAGTGCCCAAGCCAGTGCCAGCTCAGAGCAATACAGAATAAAGAGGGAAGATAAAAAACACAGCCTATATAATAGTGTCAGCCATAAAATAATAATAAAAATAATAGTAATAAAAACACAGCCTACGCATTATGTAAGCTGCTCTGATTGGCAGTGTATAGATTCATTTTATGTGTTAACATTGGTTAACAAAGTTGTGGGGTTTTTTTAAATACAGCCTATGCCCAGAAGCCTCTGATTCCAGCTCTTCTACTGCCTGTCTCCCAGGGACCCCTGGCTTGAAGAACTTGGGAGCTCCAAAGGAAACCTGTATGTATTAAGTCGGCACTCACTCGCTTTCCCATGCACATTCAAAGGCTGGGTAATTGCCAGTTGCAGCTCCTTATCTGTCTGAGAAAGCCAGGGTCACCGCCCTGAATGGATCTAGTTCCAGGCAAAAGTAAAATCCTTGGGACGGGCCTAACCCTGTGCAGCCCCCGCGTGGGAAAACACTTCTGCTTCAGGGCAAATGTAAATGAGGCCAGAATGTCACGCCTTGTTTAAAATCTCCACGCGGGCGGGGGCAGGGGAGCCGGGAACGGCGCTGGAGACCTGACTGCTTCATCCTTTGCTGTTGCAGATTCTGACACGATGAGGAAGCAGCTGGGTGCATGCTGCCTGGCCATCGTCTGTGTCCTGCTCCTCAGCCAGCTCGCATCGGTCCAGGCAAGAGGCATAAAGCACCGAATCAAGTGGAACCGCAAGGCTCCCCCCAGCAGCTCCCAGGTCACCGAGGCGCAGCGGGTGGAGATGCAGCTGCGCCCGGGGGCCTTCATCAAGCACGGCCGCAAGCTGGACATCAACTTCGGAGCCGAGGCCAACAGGTACTACGAGGCCAACTACTGGCAGTTCCCCGACGAGATCCACTACGACGGCTGCTCCGAGGCCAACGTGACCCGGGAGAAGTTTGTGGGCGGCTGCATCAACGCCACGCAGGCCGCGAACCAGGAGGAGCTGTTCCAGGAGAGGCCGGACAACAGGCTCCACCGGCGCATCCTGTGGCGCCTGGTCCGGGAGCTCTGCTCCGTCAAGCGCTGCGATTTTTGGTTGGAAAACGGAGCGGGTCTTTGGGTCGCCGTGGACCGGCCCGTGATGCCCTGCCTGCTGGTTTCCATTTGGTTCATTGTGAAATAGGCCTGCAGGCGGGTGGGCAGCCGCAGAGATGCGCCAACCCAATTCTCTGCCCCCGTCTCCACCCCATGTTCTGAAGGTACCAAAGAGCAGTGATTCTTCGGCGCTCCCATAGCATCCCCTGCCCACCGGGCATCTGCTTGAATTGATGGCTCGCGTCTCAGTCCCCTGCAGGCCGCCGAGGGCGCGCGCTCACCGCTGCATCCTCAGCTCCTGGAGGTGCGCCTGGCACTCCGCGCTACACAGGAGGTGTCCGGTGAGCTGGTAACAGAACGCACCAGGCACTGTGCCAAGCACCTCGCAATACTTCCCAACAATGCTCAGAGGTAGGTAGGTGTCATTCCCATAGCATAGAGGAAACGGAGGCTTTGAGAGGTGAAGTAGCCAGAAAGTGGTAGAACCAGACTTCCACCCTGGCTTGTCTAACCCAGACTGCCCACTCAGGGCTCCGGGCTCTGGGCTCTGGGCTCTGGGCACTCCCAGGGCTGTCCTGTGGTCCCTGATGGCCCTCAAGGCCACATCGAAATGTACCTCTGATGAAACTGGAGATGCCAGTTTGGGGAATATGAGAAGACCTGAGCTGATGGTCATGTAGTTTGGTACCTTTCTTACATGGAGGTTTCATTTAATTCTTCTAATTATACTAAAATGTAACAAAGGGATTAAACTAAAATAGAAATAACACTAGACGCAAGCCCAGAGATGATCTTGTAAGGAAATATTGCCAAGCTAATTCCCGGAGCAGACTAGAGCCACGGCAGGATCTGTCTGTCACATGAAGATTTTTTCCCCACAAGAAGGATCAGTGTTTGCTGTCGTCTCTGAAACAGCCCATGTGTTTAAGAAAATATGCTTTAAGGAACACACTTCCTAATATTCTCCTGACTCTGTGCACAGTTTTAGGGGCGCGTGTAGGACATGTGTAGGAGCACCTTTCAGGATCCTTCCTTCACTCAGGGCCTCCACACAGCCTCTAGCAGTATGTTCACCACCACTTTGGGGACAGGCCATCATTTTTGTGAACCACTCATCCCTACAGAAAAATAATTCCTCCTAGCCAAAAAGGTTAAAAAGAAACTTTAAGGAGACCCAATAAAGAATTCGCCCATGCTGGACAGCATAGGGAATATCGTCCATAATATTGCAATAACTTTTACAGTGTCCGGTGGGCACTTGAAATATCGGGGGGAACACTTTGTCACGTATATGATTGTCTCACCACTATACTATTCACCTGACATTAGTACGAAATAACATTGAATGTAAACTGTAATTGAAAAATAAAATTAAAATGTAATTAACCCATGCCATAAGCAAGAATAGATCCACCATTTCCGATCTGTTTATTAATTAAAATATATATACTATAAAATATTATTTGTTAATTTTAGCTTAAAGTATATATTTTAAAATATGAATACAGCGAAAATAAAAATAATGAATGCTTTAAGAGGCCCTCAGGGGTACTCTCAGAGACCCACCGGAGATGTTGAACCATATTTGGGGATAACAGCTGCTGAATATTATCAATTCTCCTATAAAGAGAGTCCGTAAGAGAAAAAAAAGTGCATTATCAGACAGTTTATATGAAGTCTTTTAGGACATGGATGCTGATAAGGGTACCTCTTGTTCTGAGCCTCCACTGTTATCTGTGTTCTTCTCAAGGATACATTTGGAAGCTTTTAACATAGAAACGGGGTGGAGGACTTGGGGGCGGGGCATCCCAGGGGAGCAGCCTGCCCCTGGGAGATGCCCACCCTGCACTGAAACAGCAGAGCGCCCGCCCCAGGATGGTTTTGGTTCTCATACTGCCAACCCCTCGCTCCCCACCTGCTTCCAGCCCTCTTGAATCCTTTCACAAAGTAGAGTACTGACCACAACATTTTTATTTTCTAAATAATAGCAATAACAACCAGACAGAAAGAGCAATTACTTACAGCCTGATGCTGGAATTCCAGGCCCAGACTCTGCTGAGCTTAATTACAAGGGCACACACAGCCCCATGAGCAAAATGACTTGGTTTCTGATATGAAAACACTGAGTCCATATGTAGCACATTTTCTAAAATTGCTGTCATTTCTCAAATAGTTTCAAAACTCAGATTTAAGTGGGGCGTGAAATGAATTTGTACATGGTGATTCAGATGCAAACTTTATTTATGGAGCTTTTAATCAAAACTCTATGTGCTTGAACATCCTTGCTCATGTTTATGAATTATGAGGTCAAGCCAAGGCTATGTGAGTCTGGTTCTTCATTTTAGCAAAGGACTGCCAAGTGCCTACTATGCGCAAGACATTATGAGAAACTTCTGAATTATTCTCGAGAGTCCTTTTCAGTGTGAATAATTTCACCAACCAATGCTTTCTTGTTCCTTCTTAGTGTTGACTTTTAAAAAAACAAACAAACATTTATTGTGACATTAAAATTACAACAGAAATTCAAACAGAACATTGCTCGCAATCCTAGCATCAGATTAAGTCAGTGTTTTTCCTTTTTCCTATAACCTCCTAGCCCTTACCATTTGCATGTACAAATGTACATATTTGCAATAATAATATAGGTCAGCATTTATATTCTAAATTTTCCTTCAACTTTTTTTTCATTTCTCCTAAGATTTTTTGTTCTTTCCTCCCCCGCTACTTTCCCTAACCCCCCTCCTTCCTGCCTGAGATGACGCTTGCACTTCCATTGTGCTCACATAGCTGAGAGAGTTTTTTGTTTGATTAAGTCTTTTAAAAATACTATGATCATACAAATCACATTTATTTCCCTGCAATTTGCCTCTGTAACTTAACACTGCATCAAGAACCTCTCTCCAGTTCAACAGCTAGCTGGTTCGCTAACTCATCCTTTTATATTGCTGTGTACTATTCCACAGTACAGCTGAACCCTGGTTAATTTAATCATTTCCTTGTTGATGGACCTTCAGGTTGTTTCCAGTTTTTCCCCACTGCAAACAATAAACATCTTTATACATATGACTTTGCAGTCTGTTGCTTTTGTTTCTGTGGAATAGGTTTGTACAGACAGAATTTCTGGGACTAAACTGTGTCTAATTTAAATTTTTCTCCGTGTGACTAGATAATGTTCACATGAGCAGAGCAATTCCCATTGCCACCTGCACTGTATGGCATTAACTTGTAGGAGAAGCTGACTTTTCTACAAGCGCTGCTTGAGCATCTTCTCCCCTTTGCAGATGACACACCTAATGCTTCCCAAGTGATTTCTGACCATGGACCATTTGAAAATCCTAAAACTGTAAGCAATTCCCCTTCTAAATTTGGTCCTCAGCCCAAAACATCTGCATGAGAACCCTGGAAAACAGGCAGCGTGTGTGCAAGCTTCCTGCTCACAGAGTGGTATGTTTGCATGACTCCATACTCCCAAGTGGCAAGGCGAGGCGTAAAGTTGTTGTTTCTTTAATAAATTTTTAGTAAACTTACACAAGCAAGTATTTGCCAGTGAGAATGCCCTCTTAGGTCATGAAGATCCAAAGGAGCAGGCATCAAGCGCACTTGGTTAAAGTACCCCATGATGCCCCTGAACAGCATCTCCCTAGAGCCCCTTGTACCCCGCCTTACTTAGGATGTGCCCGACAGCATTCAGACATCCAGCCCTCTGGTCCTGGTGAGGTGTGTTCCAGGTAGCGGCCATTAATTGTCTTGAGCTGCCCACATGGAGCAGTGGCCCCTTGGGTCAGGGACCCCTGGCCCTACTTCAGACCTGCAGTTTGGTCACCTCTTGAATCCCCACCCAACACGTTTTCTTCGTGTGTTGTGTATGGTTGGTCAGAATGCCCACGTGTTGCTGCATGGCACACTCCAGTGTCTGCCAAGGTATCAACTGAAATGCTGACAGCAGGGTCCATGTGCCCACATGCAGGCAGTGATAACACACTGGTGGCACTACATGCTGGGCAAGTGATGGAGAAGGCACACAGATACAGCATCATGACAAGTTTCAGTTTCTCCAACGGAAAGCTCAGGCACTGCTCTAGTGAAGAGCAGACCTCTGGCAAGCTCAGCTCATGCCAGCAGCTGTGTGTTTGCTCTGTCTGCCCCAAGACCATGCCATCAGACACAACACACGGCTTGTTTTTCTCCTATTCTCATTGCTGGTAGAAGACCTGGTCTCAGTTGGGTAGCACGTTCCCTGGTGGAAGAGAAGGGAGTCAAACTCCCATGTCACTAGGAATGACGTGTACCTGCAAAACAGGAAAAAATCAGAAATTCCTTGAAGCCCAGTGGTCATGGCTCATTGGTTGAGCATGAGCCTATGAATCAGGAGGTCATGGTTCAGTTCCTAGTCAGGGCATATGTCTGAGTTGTAGGCTAAATCCCCAGTGTGAGGTGTGTAGGAGGCAGCTGATCAATGATTCTCTCTCATCATTGATGTTTCTCTCTCTCTCTCTCTCTCTCTCTCTCTCTCTCTCTCTCTCTCTCTTTCTCTTTCTCAAATAAATAAAAATATTTTTAAAAGAAATTCCTTGAAAAGGTGGAATGAAGTACTGTTTCTGAGGCATCTTTAACACTATTGAAAGCCTGTTCCAGAAAAATAGACTCAGCTGTTTCCTCTGGACAGTGGAAGCTGTGGGAGAAGAAGAAATCTTTCTCTACTCTTCTAAGTTTGTCGGGCTGGTCTAATAATTAAATCTACACCAGATATTAAATTAACAAATGAACATTACCAAATTCAACGACATTTGTATGTATGGGAACCCCACTTATGTGAGAAAGTCAGAGATCCCACAAACATAAGAAGTAGAGAAAGAAAGGGACGATGAAGTAGATATAACATTCTGAGCTCAGGATGAACTAAGGGATCTTGGGGTTTCAAGAGGAGGACAATAATGTCATTTGCAGGATAATAAGAAAAGCTGATGCTCAGTAATTAGATACTTACCCTGCCCTGTAGATAAGTGGTAAACATTATTTCTGGTGATAATGAAACAGGTAGAATAAAATGTTCCCCAAATTGCTCTATCAAATCAAACCCTACTGGGACAAATTGCTCCACTGAGGTAAGCCCTGCCAGAACTGTGGCATTATCACCAGTAATAAAGCAATGATCCAAGAGGAGTTTCCTAAAAAAATTAAATATTGAACTGGCTGGGTATGTTTGACCCTGTGACCCACTTCTAGGAATATAACCTAAAAAAACCAAAACACCAATTCGAAAGACTATATGAACCTCTGTATTCACAGCAGCGCAATTTACAATAGTAAGGTCTGGAAATAGCCCAAGTGCCCAGCAGTAGATGAGTGGATACTAAAGCTGTAGTACATTTAGCTATAATAATGAAAGTGTAATATGCTAATTAGACCAGATATCCTTCCGGATGTCCTTCCAGATGAAGCCAGGGCTATAAGGGAAGCCCGGATCCCGGGTGCCAGAGGGAAGCCGGTGCCAGCAGGGGCGGGAGGGCAGGGGGGCTACTCTTGCACAAACTTCATACATCATGGCTCTAGTGCAGCTATAAAAAAGGAGGATCCCTTACCCTTTGAGGCAGCATGGAGGGACCTGGAGAACATTATGCTAAGTGAAATAAGCCAGTCAGAGCAAATCAAGTATCACATGATCTCACTCATATGTGGAACCTAATGAACGAAATAAACTATCCAGAGACATAGAAACATGGAACAGACTGATGAATCTCAGAGGGAAGATGGGGGTGTGTGGGGAGGGGGAGAGATTAACCAAAGAACTTATATGCATATATGCATAACCCATGGATACAGACAATATTGTAGGGAAGGCCTGGGGCAACTTTTGGTGGGAGTGAGGCAGTCAATGGGAGAAAAAGAGGGACATTTTTAATATTTGAACAATAAAGATAAATTTAAAAAATAAAATAAAAATGACATTCTAAGTACTAAATGCATAATTTAAACCCAGAGGGCAAACAAGCGATGGTCTGAGAACTAACCTGCCTCCTTCTAAGTTTGTTTTTCAGATCGAAAGCCAAGCCAGGTTCCTTCCTGCATCCCATAAGTGCTGCACGATCTCAGAACGTCTTGCTTGGCTGACATGTACCAGGACATCAGTGTTCCAAAAAAAGAAAAAGCCAGGCAACCTGCACCCTGATCAGTTAACCTCAGCAACTTCCATGTTCCCAAGGAATGAAGACCCCTAAGCGCCACATTCAGGGCACAGAACCTGAGGTCCTATCTCAGTGTTCTCGCCCTCTGCAGACCCTCAGAAATCTGCCTTTGCTTTTGCCAGTGTCCCTGGTATAAATTCTTTTATATCAGAGACAAGAACCCAAACTCATTGGTAACAATAACTCTTATTATGGGCAAGGCCCCAAATGTAATTCTTTTAAGGGAGAGGTAAACATTTCTTGTGAGCCCACAGAATCTCAATTGCCTTCAGCTCAAAATAATCCACATGCCAAAGTAGCACATCCGGGGAGGCCTGTTCTGAACCCCTTCAGAGCCTTCACCTGAGCCCATGAGGCCCATGGAGGCCTCAAGCTGAACTAGGTCCACTGCACTGGGTACAGGCCTTCGAGAGGAGACTTCCTGATGCTGCGCCAACCCAGAGCCGACCCTCAAAAGCACTTTTCCTCCAAAACGTCCTTGTCACTGTGTCCCCAAGGTGCTTCCCCCTACTCTGGTCAGAATTTCTTATCTCCATCCATCCACTCACCCAGTCCATCCTTGGAATTCCCAGATCTTATTTTAATGCAAATATTTTTGTGGGAAAGGATTTCCTTCTTAAACAAAACGGATTGTTTTAACTCCTACAGCCATGGCCACAATTGTGAAAGGGAATTGGCAGAGGGCCAGAGAGGAACTCAAGGGAGCTGGAAATAGACAGGTTGGGGCCAGAGGACCTAACCCAGATGGTCTCCTAGAAGCGGGGAGGTGGACAACGGGGGGAGATTATGGCGAGGGCAACACAGGAGCTGGTCAGAGGCAATGTCAGCATCCAGCATGGTGGGTGTTATGCCCTCAGGGCTATGGCTCAAAAACAGCACCAAGGAGAGAGATTTTCAAGAACTGAGCAGAGGGAAAGGTCCAGAGTAGTAGGGTCCTGGACAAACAAGGCCCATATCAGTTTGTGTTGTGTTGAAATTTCCAAATCCATAATTAAGGCTTCTAATTTTTTAACTGGCTTTTTTGACTAAGAGCTACTTGGCAATCAAGGACAAAATAAAAGAGCTTATGACATCTGTGATGTGATTTATAAGAAATATAGATTTGGTTATTCAAATAACCAAAATACATCTCTCATATATATGTGGTCTTCATCCCTGGTACTTGGCTCACAGCTCCCCAAACTCTTGGAGTTTTCTGAGCAATAAGAGCAATGGGAGCATCTTGTGTTATAATATTTGATCTCTTGTCCTTGGTTCCTGAAATCAATTCCGAGGCACAAAAGTGTGATGGGTGTCATAACAAGCCCCTTTCCAACACTCCTGAATTTCTATTAATGAGGTTACTTCTGGAAAGGACAGGCGCTGGGTGCCAGGGGTATCAACCAAGAATAGAGGGTTGGAACTTTCAGGGAGAGGAAAAGGATAGGAGGTTGCATCAATCATCAATGGCCAAGGATTTACTCATTCATATCTATGCAATGAAGTCACCATGAAAACCCAAAAGGATGGGGTTTGGGAGGCTTCTGGTTGGTGAACAGTTGAATGTTTGGGGAGAGTGGTGCTCAGAGAGAGTATGGAAGCTCCGTGCCCTTTCCCCAGGCCTCGCTGTATGCATCTCTTCCTGAGTTATATTCATTTATAATAAACCAATAATCTAGTAAGCAAAATGTTTCTCTGAGTTCTGTGAGCCACTTTAGTACTGGAGCCCAAGGAGGGGGTCGCTGGAAGCTTAGAGCTATGACCTATATCCTGCCCTGAACTTGGGGTTGGCATCTGAGGGAGACAGGCGTAAGGCAGGGAGTATAGTAAGACCGAGGCTGTAACCTGTGGGGTATGATGCTATCGCCAGACAGTGTCTGAAGTGGATGGAATTATAGAGCTACCAGCTGGTGTAGGAGAATTGCTTGTATGTGTGTGTGTGGGGAGGGGGGAACCACACACATATTCAGATTGGGTCCTGAACCCTTTTAGAGTCTCTTAATCGTCATTTATCCCTCCCTGTGCCTGAGCCAAACCTCCTCAGGAGCTCTGCTCCCCTGAGGAAAACATACAGGGAGCAGGAGGCAGAGGTCGGTGGGTTTTTCTCAGCTTTTGTTCCACATGGAATAGCCCAAGGATAGAGGGCTTCCCATCCACCCAAAGTTAAGGGGCTCTTCCGGGTTCATTGTCACAAGAGCAGAGTCTAAAAGTTCCTCCTAGAACTTCAGACCTAGTGAGGTCTGCAAACCTGTTCCCTCTCGACTGGAGGATGCTGACCTCTGCAAGCAGGTGTTTCTAGAAGTCCAGACTCCCTCCAGGCAGGGCCTGAGCCTGTATGTCTGTATGTCTGTATTTCAAGGGGCCTCTATGTCTGTATTTCAAGGTCATTGGCCCTCTGCCGTAGCAGATGCCTTTGCTTAGAGTTACAAATCATTTTTCCTCTGGGCACTATTTCAGCTCTCAACATATGTTCAACATTTTTTTTGTTGTTGTTGTTGTTAATCCTCACCTGAGGATATTTTTTCCATTGGTTTTTAGGGAGACTGGAAGAGAGAGGGAAAGACGGAGAGAAACATTGACGTGAGAGAAACACATTGACTGGTTGCCTCCTGCATGAGTCCCAGCCAGGGCCCAGGCCAGGGAGGAGCCTGCAACCAAGGTACATGCCCTTGACTGGAATCCAACCTGGGACCCTTTGGTCCACAGGCTGATGCTCTATCCACTGAGCCAAGCCAGCTAGGGCTATGTTCAACATTTTAGCTAATGTCCTTGTTAGCCTCATCTGGGCATTTTGTGGGTTCATCTATGCCTTCATTCAACAATTATTAAGCTCCTACTGTGTGTCAGTCTACTCCATGCTAGAGCTACAATGGTGGGCAAGAAAGGCAGTGTGCCTGTATTTACATTCTGGTGGTATTCACGTGCATGTGCACATGTAACATAAGTGTGCTAGTGTGCTACGGTGGGGGGAGGGGAGGAAGGTAGGGTAGGATATAAGCAGATGGAGGTCAGGCTCTGGACTGGTTTGTTTGCATATGAAAGACAGGCTCCCAGCCAAGCCCTTTGCTCTCTAAATATTGATTGGCGCTGAGATGGGTAGTCTCTCCCTAGCCAGAAAGATTTGTTTAAGATGTCAAAACATCACAAACTACAGAAAATGACAAGTATGATTAATACACCTGGCCAGATTCACGTTAGCAGCATGATGTGGCTGACTGTGGAGGTGGAAGCTATGTGCACGGTCCTCTCGGGAGCCTGCGTGAAGGCCCCCCGCACAACTGATGTAGCCGTTCACCCTGTAAGCTTTCGCACATGTTCATTCATTCTACAGACAGTTTTTACAGCCCTCTCCAGTCAGAGCTGAAGTTCTGTCAACGGGGGGTGGGCTGTAGACGGATAAAGCTTACCCTGCAGATCCCTCACCCCACATGCAGTGGCTTGGGTGGGACACCCAGCAGTATGTGGCCCCAGGAAGAGCCAAGGACAGAGCAGAGGTGACACCTGGGGCTGCAGCTGGTGTTCAGGATAGGCTAGTGGTCATCTTTATTGACTTTCTATTGCATGCCTGACCATCCCCCGGCTCTGCAGATATCACAGTGAATGAGGTGCTCACGGTGTGATGGGGAAGACATAGATAACAGCCGTGTGGTGTGGGAGAGTGCTGTGCCAGCCATGGGTGTTAGCAAGAATGGTTTTCCCGAGACAGCAAGCCTGAAAGGATGGATGGGGGTGTCCAGGTGGAGAAGATAGGAAAAGGCAATCACTGAGGGGGTGGGGGGGAACCGGTCCATTCGAAGAGCTGCAAGTGGTTTGGTCCAGCGGGAACATGGGGGCATATGGAGGAGAATGATGCCATGACGTTGGAGAACAAAAGGGCAAGACCAGCAGGGATCCCTCTCTCTGCTGGTCCGGTGCCCTGTAGGGCAGCACATGAAGCCCCTGGGGAATCTTAGTTAAGTGCCGATTCGGCTTCAGCAGGTTTGGGGCAGCCTGAAGTTCTGCAGTTCTAACAAGGTGATGCTGACACTGCTGGTCCATGGACCATACTTTCAGGAACAAGGGTGTGAGTAAGAGGGGAGCACTGCAGGGTGGGATTCCTGGGTCTCTTACAAGAACTCCTT
Organism: Murina feae; assembly: GCA_004026665.1. Lineage (NCBI taxonomy): Eukaryota > Metazoa > Chordata > Mammalia > Chiroptera > Vespertilionidae > Murina > Murina feae. Next base: position 11,900 of record PVJC01010005.1, read on the forward strand.
ATTCCTCCATCAGTGGTATGCAACATTATACTAGTACTAGGGACCCAATGCACAAATTTTTGTGCACTAGGGGAGGGAGGTCCCTCAGCTTAGCCTGTGCCCTCTCACAGTCTGGGACCCCTTGGGGGGATGTCCACCTTCTGGCTTAGGCCCGATCCTGTTTGTGATTTCAAGGGGAGGGGGAGAAACCACCTGTCCCTGATTGCAGGTGGCTTCTCCCCCATGCCTATGATCACACGCAAGCGCCTTCTCCCTGCACCTTCGATCAACAGATAGGCGGTTTCTCCCCGAGCCTGCGATCACGGACAGGCAGCTTCTTCAACTCCTGGCAGAAGCTAGCCTCAGGCACTGGAGCCAGTCTTCTCTATCTCCCCTGCCTTCTGAGTCTCCCAACAGGCCTGGAGCAGCCAGAGACACAATGCTTGCATGGTAGCTGTGGCTGCAATGCAATTATCCCAGCTCTGGCCTCCGCCATCTTTGTTGGGTTAATTTGCATATCTGCTCCAGATTGGTTGGTGGGCGTGGCTTGTGGGTGTGACAGAGTGATGGTCAATTTGCATATTACTCTTTTGTTAGATTAGATATGTGGCTCAAAGTAATCTAGGAGGAAAGCCTTTGCCTTCCCACTCCTACAAAAGCCCAAGAGTTTACCTGCGCCATAAGAAAGAACAGAATTGTTGTAAAGAGATATGGGATTTATGAGACTATCCTTCAGATGCATCAGAAACAATCCAGGCTGTAAACACCTCTGATTCTCTAAGGAAAGCAGAATAAAGTGATCCCTATGGTCTGTTTTGCATCTACTGTTTTTTTGTTTCTGAGGATCCTCCACATCAATTCAAGATCCCTCAGGGCATTCCACCATTCACAGAAGGTCACAGCACCTCAATGAAGTGCAGGTGGTCCTTTATAACCAGACCTGCTTGTTCTCCAAGCTCACCTTCCATAACGCCCAACACATGCCTTATTGCCAAAGCCTCTCCAACCCTTCCCCATTCCCTGCAGAATTCCTACTCACACCTACGACGACTCAGACATGACCTTCAAGAGACCTGTCTTAAGATTCTGGATGAAATAACCAGTCTCCTTGTCACCTCGTGACATAATTATTCATTTACACGTGCATCTCCCATAGTAAACTGCCTGCACCTCCAAACCCAACCATGTGCTTTGGTCACCTTGTGTCCTGTCCCTCTACACAGCCGCTGCCCAGACTGTCTGCAGGGATTGGAGCCCACAGACCGGGGTCCTCATGCTTCTGTGCCTGTCTGACTCCTGAATGCCACTGCTCTTGAATCTCTTCCTCCCACTGAAGTCCCATGCTTTTGTCTTGGAAGCACTAACGGGATGTAACATGCCTTAGAGAAGTTGCTCCTTCGCTGCTGTTCAAACTCGCATCACAGGGATGGCCTTCATTGGCGGGAGGATCTCAGCCAAATCCAACTGCCTCTAGCGCAACGCTCTGAAGAGCCCTCTTGCCTCCCAAGAGCCACAGTAAGGCATTCTCTTAGGTCTTCTTAGAGTCACAGGAGGAATGCTGTTCCAGTATCAGCCAGCAGGGGGCAGTGCAGAGATACAAACTAGGCCCTTTTTTCAAGGGCAATCTTCCCTGATGGTTTCTATCTCTGACTCTACGAAATGGAACTGTCTTATCACCCAGTGATCCCACTTCTGGGATACCAGAAAAACCTGAAACTCTAATTTGAAAGAATATATGCAACACTATGAATATATGTACCCCAAGGTTCATTGCAGCGCTAGTTACAAAAGCCAAGATTTGGAAGCAGCCCAAGTGTCCATCAGTAGATGAGTGAATAAAAAACTGTGTTGCATTTACTCAATGGAATAGTGCTCAGCTATGGAAAGGAAGGAAATCTTACTCTTTGTGACAACATGGATGTGCTGGAGAGTATTGTGCTAAGTGAAATAATAAGCCAGCCCGAGAAAGACAAGTACCATATGATTTCACTTATATATAAAATCTAATGAACAAAACAGAAAACATTCATAGGTAGAGAACAGAATGACGGCTGTCAAAGGAGATGGGTATTGTGGGACTGCATAAAAAATGTGACGGTATTAAGTAAAAAAAAAACAACTTCATAGACACAGACAACAGTATGGTGATTACCAGAGAGAAAAGGGGTAGGGAAGGAAGAAGAGGGTATAAGTGGTGATGGAAACAGACTTGATTTGGGGTGGTGAACAAACAATACAACACAGAGATTATGTATTCTATAACTGTACACCTGAAACATATATAATTTTACTGACCAGTGTCAACTCATTGAATTTACTATTCCATAAAATATTGAAGATGACTCAAGCCATTCCTCAGGTCCTGTGTCCAGCTGGATTCTTCTCTTACCATTTATTTCCATTAAATTAGAAAACCCTAATTCACCTCCCAGATTGTTTGGAAAGCTCTGCCAGTCAGTTCTGGATATTTGAATCAAATGTGGACCAGAAATTGTGGAACTTTCTTTCGATGTTATCAGATCTGAGTCATGAGTTTTTTGTTTGTTTTGTTTTGTTTGGGGGGCTTTTGTTTGGAGGGGGGTTGCCTGTCACATAAAAAGTAGGAGTGCTGACTGTTATATTTAAGCTGGGAGATGAAGACAAATGGGTTACGTTTTCTTCAGATTTATTGAGGCATAATCGACATATAAAATTGTAAGATATTTAAAGTGAACATAGTGGTAATTTGCTATACATATATGAAAAGATTCCCCATGTGGTTAATTAACACATCCATCCCCTCACATAAATACATTTTTATTTCATTTTGGTAAGAACATTTAAGTTCTACTTTCTTAGCAAAATTCAATTATACAATAGTGTTGTCAACTACTGTCACCATGCTTTCTATTAGCTCCTCAGACCTTATTCCTCTTATAGTGTGGCCCTTTTACCAAACTCTCCGGCTATTTCCTGTACCGTCAGCCCCAGAAACAAGTGAGTTTCTAATCCTCTCTGATGACTCGAGTTCTAGAAAGTATTTCTCCGTATTCTATTGGAGTGTTTGTACATGTTTTTTAAATACGATTTTAAATGTACCATAGATTTCTTTCTGATAAATGAAACGAATTATCTAAGATCGGGAAAGAGTCAAATCCTCCATGTTTAACCATTTGCACCACAGTACAGTTTTCTTAAGAAACGCTATTATTGAATCCACAGAGTTTAAAATCATGCCCTAACTGGTTTGGCTCAGTGGATAGAGCATCGGCCTGCAGACTGAAGGGTCCTGGGTTCGATCCCAGTGGGGAGTGTGCAGAAGGCAGCTGAACGATGCTTCTCTCTCATCGATATTTCTGACTCTCTCTTCCTCTCTGTAAAAATCAATAAAATATATATATTTTAAAAATCATGTTATTTTGGCCCTAAAGGTATAACTTCAAGTGTCTCTGGCTACTGAACGTGTTACCGAGATCACGTAAGCGAACACATGACCCTATCAGTACCATGAAGAAATGTTTCTATCTCAACCTTCATTTCAAAAATATATGTGAGCACTTTATTGAGTGCTCGGTCTGGGTCAGGCCGTTTCAAGAGGCGCCTGTGGTTGCTTTAACTCTCACAACCCTAACAGTTGGCACTACGATTATCCCTATTTTACAGAAGGGGAGGCTGAGGCTCAGGGACTAGCATGACTGCTAGTCAGCAGGGGACCCGGCAGTCAGCCTGGCATCCAACGCCACACTTTAACTTCCATATCTTGCTGCCCCCTTTTCATAAATTCCAAGGTTGCTGCTGGAGTCTTCAACCGAAGGCCATGGCCTTCGTGGAGGGGCAGGGAGGAGGCGGGGGAGGTGGTGCATCCTCCTGGCTCTGATTCATCGTCACATCCACCCAAAGCAAGACAGGCGGGGCTGGCGTTCTTAGTCCTGGGAATCACACCAAATCCTTGGAAACCCTGGAGTCTGCCATCAGGTATTCTGCTGTGAGTCAGATGAACAGTCCTACTCCCTGCTGGGTCCCTGGGTTTTCCTCTCTGTTTCAATTTATCACTTTTTTTTTTTTTTTCAGACAACAGAACCTCTCCTTCTCTCATGTAGGCATTTCAGGTCACAGGAGACCTGGCCGAGCCTGGACTAAGCTGTTTTATGGTGAAGGGCTTGCTGCAGCTCTGAAGGATATCCCTGCCTTCTTGGGGCATCTTCCTCAGACACAGACTGGACAGGTGGGGCTGGGGTTGCCGGGCATCCGGAGCAGCGGCTGGTCCGGCTCTACACCATCCCCACTCTCCCTGTGCCCTGGAGAGCCCACTTGAGCCTGAAGTTCCTGCAGACTCCAGGCCCAATCCCAGGCAGAGACAAATGAGAAAGGAGCATCAGGTCCCCAAAAGACACAGAATGTTCACAGCTGCTCTGTTCATAAAAGCCCCAAACCAGAGACAAGCCAGGCAGAGGAGGGAGCTGCTGCGGTGGCCTCCAGGCTGCGAGCCGCTGGCCAGGGGCTATAGGGAGGTCCAGAGGCACGTGTGAGAAAGAAGCACCAAGGGGCTTGCCTTAGCTCTGCCCTCTCATTTAGGAAATCAGGGACCATGAGCCACAGAGCTGAGAGTCAAGTTCACGAACTTCCCTTCCTTTTTAGCCCACTGTCTCTCTTCTTACCTGCCATGATGCAGGGACCTCGCCCCCACTCCCTCCCTCCATCCTCCCTCCCTCTCTAAAAATCACACCAAGGCACTTCCGACAGGCAATGTTCCGTGAGGATGAATCGGAACAGCTCAGTCAGCACAAACGGCATGTGAGGATGAGGATGGTCTAGAGGAAGCAGCCTCAGGCTCTCCTGAGCGCCCACAGCTTCATCGTCCTCTGTAAGCTCAGAGGGAGGTGGGGGTGGGGGGTGACCAGGGACCAGTGGGCCAGCTGAAGGAAGCTTTGGCTCCGGGTTTTGTCAGCTCTTCCTGCTGGTGGGAAGAATGGGGGCTGGCAGGAAGGGAAACCCACTGAACAAAGAGCCAGAGGACAATCAATCAGAGGACAATCAGAGGACAATCAGAGGACAATCAGAGGCCGCCTGGGGAGAAGTCGCAGCTGGCCCAGGAGCGCATTGTACCTGGGAGGGGCCACCTGGGTGAGAAGGAGCCACTGCCTGGGACAGGCCTTAAAGCCCTGGAGAGCCCCTTCTGCCAACACCACAGCTGGCTCTAAAGTTTAGAGTCTAAATGCAGAGTTGGACTTCCCGGATCTCAAAAGAGACTAATTTTTTAAAACCAGAGCTTTTCCGTATGTATTTAAAACAAAACTCATGTTACCTGGCTCAGTGGTTGAGCGTCGACCTATGAAACAGGAGGTCAGAGTTGGATTCCTGGTCAGGGCATATGCCCGGGTTTTGGGCTCTATCCCCGGTGTGGGGCGTGCAGGAGGCAGCTGATCAATGATTCTCTCACCATTGATGTTTCTATGTCTCTCTCCCTCTCCCTTCCTCTCTGAAATCAATAAAAATATTTTTTTTAAATAAAACTCATGTTAAAAAGCAAAAAAAAAATAAAATAAAATTAATACCACATGCGTTTACATTCCTAGCCAAAAAAGAGGTTTCTCAAGTGAATTAGCCACTATCCAGAGATGGAAGCAAAGATGAGTTTGCAAGTTGGGGTTGGGGATGGGGATACAAGGATCCTGAGAAATTTATGGCATGTGAGGTACCTGGGGTTTTGAGCATCCAGGTATCCAAGCCAGGGTGCCGCTGTGTACAGCGGTCGTCACTCCAATCTGAATGAGGGGCCTCTGAAAAGCTTTAAAAGGCTAACTCCAACCCCATTTTCCTAGGGTCCTCCCCTCAGGCATGGCCCACACATAGGTGTGTTGAATCCCAGCTCCCTCTGCTCCTCTCACCAGCTGTGTGTGCCCTTGATCAAGTCACTGATCCTCCTGGCGTCTCTGTTTCCTCACCTATAAAGTGTAGATAATGACCTGCCATGAGGTTGGAGTGAGAATGCCAAGTGCTTAAGTCAGGCAGTACCTAGAACATAGGAAGCACTCAACAGATATTAGTAACTACATGTTGCTGTTACTTCTACACTCTCATTCCAATGCCATATATATACTCATAATCCACCTTCCTCTAGAGTCCCAGGACTGGCTTTGGGGGAGGGAAATGCATCATCAGTCCACTCACTTCTTAGCACTGCCACTGCCACCACCTGGTCCTGGCTGCCACTTCATCTGGATGTCTACAACAGGCTCCTAACTGGTATTCCTGCCTCTGTTTACACAGGAATAAGGATGGTCTATTAAAAACATAGAACAGCCCTAACCGGTCTGGCTCAGTGGATAGAGTGTCAGCCTTCGGACTGAAAGGTCCCAGGTTTGATTCCGATCAAGGGTGTGTACCTGGGTTGTGGGCATATCCCCAGTGGGGAGTGTGCAGGAGGCATCTAATCGATGTTTCTAACTATCTCTCTCCCTTCCTCTCTGTAAAAAATCAACAAAATATATTTTTAAAAAAACAAAACACAGAACAGCCCTGGCAGGTGTTTCTATGTCATCCAATACACCCAAGGGTCACAGGTTTGATCCTCGTCCCTGGTCAAGGTATATGCAGGAGGCAACCAGTTGATGTGTCTCTCTCACATCAATGCTTCTCTTCCTCTCTCTCTCTCTCTCTCTCTCACTTTTAAAGCTTCTGTTGTACCAATAATAAAATCCAAACTCTTAACTTCATCTTGGCCTCTCTTTCCCTGACTAACTCTATTTTAGTCACTCAAGTCTTCTGTCAGCTCCTGAAACACAAGTTCTCTCCAGGTTCAGGCACTTTGCTGCTTTTACTCCTCTCCCTTCATCATGTGGGAAGCTCATTCTCAACCTTCAGGTCTCAGCCTAGATGTCAGGTCCTCACCAGCTCTTCCTAGACCATTCTGCCAAAAGTAGGTTCCTTCTGCTACATCTAGTTCAGCTTCTTGTTCCATTCAAAGCATTCGTATCAGTCAGCTATTGCTGTGTAACAAAGCACCTCAAAACTCTATGGCTTAAAACAACAATTCTGCATTACCACTCACAACTGCAGGTTGGCTGCAGTTCACTGATCAAGACTGAACTCAGACAACTAAACTCCTCATGGAATAGCTGTGGGTCAGTTGGGGGCAGCTCTGATCCACATGTCTCTTGTTCTCCTGCTGGGACCAGACTGGACGTGTTTTCTCATGGCAATGACAGAGGAACAAAAAAGAGCCAGCAAAAATATGTGAGATCTCTTAAGCTCAAAACTGACACACTGACACTTCTACACACATACCATTGGCCAAAGCAAGTCTTGTGATCGAGGAATGGAGAAGTGTCCTCCACTCATAATGAGTCCAGGCAGGTATGGGGTTGCATGGAGAGAGGAAGAATCAGGGCAGTCATTCAACTGATTTATGATTAATATTTTTATTTCTCCCTCTCCACTGGAAAGCAAGTTCTGAGAAAGCAAGGAACTTGTCTGTCTTATTATCTTCACTGGTATTCCTCAGCACCTAGAGCAGTGTCTGGTATGTACCATCAGTCCCTCATTGTACATTGAATAAACTTATGAACCAAAAATCCCAAGCAATTGTCCTATAAAACCATCGTGACGGTTGGATTTTCAGAAATGGCTTGTGCTAGAGATCGACTTTTGCTTAACAATGGAGCCTCATTAATCATGCGCAACTCCACCTGCTTGTTAGTGACTGCTTTGAACGTGACCTGAGGCTCACAATAGCCAACCTGTGGTCCAGAATGGCAGAAAGGGCCCAGGAAAGTGACTCCAACTGGGGCGAAGACCACGCAGGCATTCTCTACGCTGGACATGGCAGAACTGATCAAGTTCAGAGCAGGACCCGGCCCCAAACTTCTTTGATCCCAAACCTACTTATCTTTCACAGAAGGCACTAAGAATGGAGCAGAAGGGAGCCAGAGTAAATTGTAAAGGCTGGTGGTCTTCCCGTGGAGCTTCCAAGGAGAATGGGGCCGACAAGAGGTTAACTATCATGGAAAGCACCCAGGGGCATGTGAGAACCAGCAGCCTTTGCCACGAAGAGTCCCCGCCTAGCTAGTGGACACACCCTATGACTTTGAACAGAGATGCTGACCTCTCTGTGCTGCAGGGTCCCCACATAAAATGCAAGACTGAGGCCCTTGCCAACCCAAAGGACAGTTGAACCGTTCCAGGGAGATGTACAGGGTGAAGCCCATACCTCTACTGGGGGTCACTCGTCCCCATCCAGGTTCAGAACCCGTGGTCCTCAGACTTCAGATTGGACACCCACTCAGTGAGCATTCTTAACAGGTGCTGATATTTATTTATTTCCTTATTTATTATGTACATGCACTTTTAAATGTCATCAGTTTTAATGGTCTATCTTCTCTACCTCTTGCACTTGCATTATTTTTTTTACCTATATTTTTGCAGTAATTGTTAAGCTTCTTAGGATTTTTGTGAGAGTATTAGTCTAAGTAAAACTAAAAAAAATAATAGTTGATGACACATGAAGTCCCCACCAAGGCGCTTTTCTAAATGGTTTACAGGCATTCAGTCCCTGCAGCAGTTCAGGAGATGGGTCCTCATATGTGGCCCCATTAAACAGTTGAAGAAATGGAGGCGGGCAGAAAGTAATCCAGGACTCCCACCAGTGCAACAAGGATTCGAACCTGAACAGTCTGGTTCAGAAATCACCAAAGCACACCAGGGATGTGTCAAAAGCATCATGTACAAGCCACTGAGCCCAAAGAAGGTTTCTCCAGCAGCCCCTCCAAGGTAAGAGACCCTCGTGTGTCCCCCAGTACCCCTTCCCCTTTACCTTACGCAACTTGATACGGGGCTGGCACACAAGCCACCAAGGTCAAAGTGTCACTATTTTGAAGGTTTTTTTAAATCAATGATTTTCATTAAAGTGGGGGTTGTAGTCTTTTCCCACTCCGCTTTGGCAGCGGGCCACTGCCCAGAAGAGTCGGGAGAGTGCGAGCGGGAGTAGCACAGCGCCTGCACCGCCAGGGGGCGCCCTAAAGCCACTGACTCTGATGGGCGAGGGATGATCCTGCCAGGATTCAGGATGAACCTGACCGCCTTCTGAGAGTTCATGTTACATTCTCTCATTCGCCAACAGTTTGAAAGATACTCTCTCTTTATTGGTCCCAAATCCTTCCCAGGGCTGGGCCCGGGATGTGGAGCAGGGTGTGACACTCAGCTAATACAGGGATGGGACAGTGACCATGGAATTCTCACAGAGTCCCTGAGCTTGAAAGTACCAACAGGGGACAACACCTCGCCCTCTGCCTCCACACGTACCACCTCCTGGAGACAGGTTTTAAAGACCTTCTTCATGGTTTCAGGGAGAAGTGTCTGTGAGGACATTCCATCTAAACAGAAATCCATTTTGAAAGGTGCCTTTCACACACACAAAAGCTAGTGCCCACATTCATGCTTCACCCTGTAATGTTGCAAGGTTAACATGAATGACATTGGCTTTTGGACTGAGTCTCACCACCCTGACCATGACTTTCCAAGTTGGCATTCTCAGATGGGCAGGTGCGGGATGGGGAAGCAGTAGGCAGAGCACCAGGTAGAGGAAAGAGCTCTGACAAGTTCATTCCAGCAGAGGGACTAGAGTGTTCCTCACCCCAGGAGCAACCAAGCGGAGGGCAGTGCCTAACCCCACAGAATCCCTTGGGTGAGTGTTCAGCATTATAAGTCAGAGGCTATATGCTCATACAGATGGAAAGATCACCCATTTATTCATTCAGTGCAACCAAGAGGGATGTCTTTAACATGAGGGAGTCGCCATGAAAAAGACAGAGAAGATCTCTGTTTTATAGGGACTTCCAAGGTAGAAGGGGAAACAGAAAACAAAGAAGCAAATGACCAAGACAGTGTTGAACAGAGCTGAGGGAAGCCGATGAAATAAGGCGATGTGATAACACGGCGCTGAGGAATGGGGTATTGCTTGACTGGGGTATTGCTACACGGATGTGTGCATGTGCCCAAACTCTCCAAGCTGTACGCTTAAGCTGAGTTCATTTCAATGCATGTAGGTTTGATCATGATAATGAACGTTTTTAAATAATGAAGAGTGGCTGGGGAAGGGGGACATCACTACGGTGATCAGGATGACCTCTTTGCAGAAGGGACATGGAGTTGAGGCTTGAAAAATCAGAATGAAGTAGCTGTGGCAAATGGCTGTTGTCTCTTTCCTGCAGCATCTTGGCAGGAAGAGAATCTGTGTTCCAAGGGTCCAAGTTGAAAACGTGCTGATGGTGTGGGGAGGCAATTTGAGGGAGAGGAGCAGGAGGGTAGGTATGAGGAGGTAGCCAGGGGCTGATGATGAGGGCCCTGATGTATAGAAGTTCATTCTAAGTGCAGGAGGAAGCCATTGGTGGACTAGATGGAGAAAGGAGAGAGCTCCCCAACCTAATGAACCCCAACGCCACCTCCAGGCAGAGTCTAAGGAAGAGAGAGAAGGAAGCAGCTACCTGAGGACTGGTGGTAGGAGTGGCCTAAGCAGGTGGACAGGAAGGGCATTGTGGCCATAAGGAGGAAAACAGCAGAGAATGGGCAGGACCTAGAAGTCAGGAAGAGCCAGGCTCACTTGGAGGGCTTCAAGGCCTGGGTGTTCAGCAAGTGGGCACTAATATATACCCCTAAAATGAGCCCCAGGAACATACCAAAAGGTGAGTCAGAAGAAAAGGAACAAACAAGGCCAGATGCCATCAGCAGGGAGGCCCTGCCCAGCCCCTGCCCCGAGTGCTGTAAATGCTGCTTCCTGAGTCCACAAGCCACCCTGTGGGCACAGCCTAAGGACGCCTCAGGGAACAGGTGACAGGTTGGTCCTTGTGGTGCATAAATCAAGCACTGAGTCTGTAGGGGAAAGTGTTTCTGTAATCGGGGCAGTTGGCTGAAAACTCAGCAGTGTGTCCCCAAAATGCCTTCACTCATTTCTGCCTGGCAGATACCCAACGGTCCGCAGCTGTGTGTGCTTAGAAGCATGAAGGAGATCAACTCAAAGGTGCCCTCGCATACCCAGTGGCCCGAACTCCGTACAGAAGGAACAGCCAAGTGAAATATCTGAAATGGGGCTCATCTGCCATCATCTGAGCACAGAGACTCACCCAAGGGGAGACAAGTTGGAGGAAGCGCGTGGACGGGAGCAGGAAAGGAGAGGGGCCGCTTCAGGCCTTTAACGCTTCCACGGAGACGGGCTCGGCCTTCGGACTTGCCAAGTGACTCCTCCTTCTTGTCTCTCTGTGTTTGAGGCCTTCATTGTTTCCTGTGTTAAATGAACAACGGGAGTGGGGGTGGGGGCGGCGGGGAAGAACCAAAGCTTCCACAGTTCACTCACTGCTCTGGGAATGACTCATACACCTATGGTGACCTTGAGATGGCTTAGAGCAGGGAAAGGTCACTGGGAGCTGGGGGTGTGAAGTCAGCCCTGTCTCGGCTAAGAAATGAAAAATAATTCTGGTACAATACACAGCTCAGCTCTACAACACAGTTTCATAGAGTCATATAACGTAAAGGCTGGGCATGGGTCCAACCAAACATTATGATTGGCACAAGAAGGTGGAAAAGGAGATGGAGAGAAATAAGACCCCAGATGAGCAAATCAGAAAGGGCAACATCAATGTGTTACTGATCGATAAACTGGAAGACAACAAAATCGCCTGAAATGCTTTGAGTGCTGCGGGGAGGCATGGGAGGGAGGCCACGGAGGAGCAGGAGAGAGGGGTTTTGCCTCTTTAAACTATGTACGTGTGCACCACTGAAAAAAAGGGAAACTGTGTTTTGAAAAAAGTTGGCCCATCACAGGAAAAGACATCACCACCCCTTCCCATCCTACTCAAAAGGTAATCTTTACAGTTATATACTGTTCCAACCTTTTTCTATATTTATACGTGAGTATTTGTGCGCACACATGTGTGTGTATGTGTGTGTGTGTGTGTGATACATAAATAATGCCATCTTGTCTGTATCTTTTACTAACTAGTTATTTTCACTCATTATTTCTTTCTCTCTCTCTTTTTTATTTGTTTGTTTTGTTTTTCTTAATTCTCACCCAAGGAAATGCTTAGAGAAAGGAAGGGCAAGAGAGAGAAACATCAGTTGGTTGCCTTCGTTACTTCGTCAGGAGATTGACCTCTCCACCCAGGTGGGTGTCTCGATCAGGAATTGAATCTCCATACCCCGAGAATCAGAGTCTGTGCCATGGTTGGGATACCTTAATATTGCTTTATCATTCAAGGATGTAAGGTTTAAGGCCAGGACTGAGGATTGAGCCTGCAACCGAGCCATGTGCCCTTGACCGTAATCGAACCTGGGACCCTTCAGTCCGAGGGCTGACATTCTAACCACTGAGCCAAACTGACCAGCTAGAGTTCCATTTTTAATTTTTTGAGGAAACTCCATACTGTTTTCCATAATGGCTGCACCAGTCTGCATTCCCACCAGCAGTGTGCTAGGGTTCCCTTTTCTCCACATCCTCGCCAGCCCTTGTTTGTTGATTGACTGATGGTAGTCATTCTGACAGGGGTGAGGTGATGTCTCATTGTGGTTTTAATGTACACATCTCTGATAATTAGTGACTTTGAGTACTTTTTTTGTCTTTCTTTTTTTTCTTTCTTAACAGCCAGCATTCTCTTAGATCTGCAGTTGGGCTCAACACAGTCAAGCCTCAACACAATCTTCTTTGTAGTTTTAGCCTTTTTTCGGAAAATCGTCTTAGTCTGCCCACCTTAGCCACTCTGCTGCCTGTCGTAACGCCGCTTTCCCTGCACATACAGAGGATCCTTGCCCTTCTGGTACGGTGTTACTTTGTGGGGTTGATGCTTGCCACACTTCTTACAAAGTTCGGTGGGTTTTCAGAATGGTCGCCATGTTTGCGAAAGCGTTATCGGCAGGGAAAACTTGAGTACTTTTCTCTATGTCTCTTGACCATCTGTATGTGCTTTTGGAGATGTGTCTATTTAGGATTTGCCCATTTTTCAATTGGATTGTTTGTAGGTTTACAATCTTTGTGAGTCTACTGTAATCTTTAGGGCCCGTTAGACTTGTTGAAGTTAGTTTAGGGTCACGTGGTGGTAACTGGGGCTTTGGGTTTTAAGCATCACTTAAGAAACGTAAGGATGTTTAGAGTTGCTTAGTTTTTAGGGTTTAGTTTTGTTTAGGATCTTTGAGGACATTTTAGAATATAGGGTAGTTTTAGTTCTCTTAGGATTTTGGGGGTCATTGGGATTTCTGTAGCTTCTGTTCAAAGTGTGGTTTGTGGACCAGCAACATCAGCATCTCTGGGAGTTTGATAGTAAGGCAGAGTCTCAAGCCAATCTGCTGAATCTGAGTCAACATTTTAAGGAGACAGCTCCCTCAAGAAACCCTGTGTTCTGGAAGGATTTGGGGTCATTGGAGATCATTTCCAGTCATTGGGGCTTTAGGGTTGTCACACATTAGCCACTGGGTCATTAAAATGACTGGGTTCTTTAGAGTCCTTAGAATTAGGCTCCTTTTATTTTTCATTCAGGATATTTTACACATTTGGAGTTAAAATAGGTTAGGGTTCAAATATAAAGTCTTTAAGAGACTTCTAAGATGTAGGTTCTCTTAGGGTTGCTTAGAGCTTTTTAAGGATGGGTAATATCATTTGGCATCATTTAGTGTCACTGAAGATCATTTAGGGTTTAAAATTATCTTGAGTGATGTATGCCTCTTCAGAATCTTTAAGATTGTTTGAAGTCTTAGACTATTTCGAATATTTGGGGATCACAAAGGTCTTAGAAGCATTTGGAGTGATTTGTGGCCTGTTTGATAGTTTGCAGTGATCTGAGGTCATTTTAGCAGATGTTACAGAATTTGTTTGTTTATTTATTTATTTTTAACTAGAGGCCCGTTGCATGAAGAGATTCGTGCAATAGGCCTTCCCGTCCCCTGGCTGTCAGCACCGGTTTTCCTCCGGCACCCGGGACCCAGGCCCTCGCTCCGGCTGGAGCCTTCAATCTCTGCTGCTCCTGCTCCTCTGCCTTGCGCCTACATATGCAAATTAACTGCCATCTTTGTTGGGTTAATTTGTATACTCTCCTGATTGGCTGGTGAGCATAGTGAAGGGACAGTCAATTTACATGCTTGTCTATTATTAGGTAAGATTTTTAGAAAATGAGGAAGAGAGAAACATCAATTTGTTGTTCCACTTATTTTGCATTCATTGGTTATTTCTTGTATGTGCCCTTGACTGTAGGCTGATCCTGCAATCTTAGCATATTGGGATGATGCTCTAACCAACAGAGCAGAAATTAAGATTTTTAAGGAACTTGGGTCAAGATATTGGAGTTGTCAAGCTATTAGTGCTCTTGTCCTCTTGAGGTCTTTGTGTTTAGGATACATCTGGATATCCAATCATGCATTCCGGAAACATTACCAAGGTGCTTGCGAAAGGTCATATTCTAGTCTAGATGTTGGAGTTACCCCCATGGAGGCTGAGCTCTCCTGGAGGAGATAGATAAATCAACAAATATATCTGGGCAGTGAGAAGTGCTTTGAAGAAAATAGAAGCAGAGGGTAATTAGCAGAAGAGCAGCTGATAGAATTGGGGCTCTCAGGAACAGCCCCAGGAGAAAGCAAAAGTTGTTCTGAGACCTACATCAAAAAGCAGCCAAGCATGTAATGTGCTGGAGAAAGAATGTTCCAGAAAGAGAGAATGGTGAATGCGAAGTCTGGCGTGTTGGAAGGACAGAAGGCCAAAGTGCACAGCATGGTGACTGTTGAGGAGGCTGGAGGCAATGGGGTCCCGGAGCAGGTGGGGAGGGACCGGTTTGGTCTAGATAGGCTGGATAAGGCCTTAGCTCTCTTTTTAAGTCTCAAGGTCAATCAGGGTCACTGAATAGCATGTGGGTTCTTTAGGTTTCGGGTAGGTTCTGTGAAGGTTTAGGCCCTCTGGGAGTGTTAGGAGCCACTGAGGATCATTTAGGATCTTTTATGACCACTTAGGGACCTCTTCTTGCTGCACAGGATTTTAAAAATTCATTCAGGACCATTTAGCATAATTATTGTTGTTAAGGATTTAGATTTTAAACATTTTAGGTTTTACGGTGGTTTAGAATTGTTGAAGGTTATTTAGCATTTGGTGTCAGTTAGAGCTTTTTAATTATATCTTGACTTCCTAAAGGTTATTTATGGCCTTTTTTATTGTTATGGTCTTTCAGGGGTATATCCTTTGAACACACATGCTGCCTGCCAGCTCTGGAAAGATTCTCAGCCTTTATAAGCATAACCAATGGATGCAGACATCAGTGGGGGGTGAGGGCATGAACAGGAGTGAGATGGGGGGGCGGGGCAATAAGGGGATAAGGACACATATGTAACACCTTAATCAATAAAGAAAAAAAAAAACAAGTACCTGCAAGGTACTTCTTGTATAGTCCCACGCATTCAATATTTGCTGTGCGTGGGAGTTCTCATCAGCAGGGTTCATCTCCAGCCAAGAGCCCTGCCCCAGGCTGCCCAGCCTCTCTCCTTGTGTTGTCTCAATTTGTCCTTAGTCGGTTTTCCCTTTTTCTGTACAGGACTCTGAATCTTAAACTGCGATGTCATTTTTGTCTTGTTTCTGTTTTTTAAATTGTCTCTGGTTGAGCCCCTGTGATGAATATACTCAATAAATACATTTGGGTTTGTTTTTTAAGGTGCACGAGGTAGGATGGGCAATAACGAGTGCCCTGTGTGCCCAAGGGGATGAAACACACATCCAGAATCTTCCATACAAGGCTTTGCTTAGCTACGCAGGCAGTGCATCTGGTACGGAACTCACAATCAAGAGAACTTCAGAATGCAAGCAACTGAAAGCAGGACAGTCTGACAATATATTCTGTATAACCTCGGGTTTCCAGAATTTCCAATAGGTTTTTTTTTCCCCCTCCTTTTGAAAGCTTTTGTTTGTCCAGTGCCTGAAAGCATCGAGAGTACAATTAGAAAGTGGGTTTGGTATCCAGGGTAACTGAGCATAAACCCAAGGAATCCCCCAGTTTCTCACCCGGAGACTTCATCCTTCAGTACACACAAGACATTGGGGTGACTGACCTTTCTCAGAGACCCTGGCACTATGGGCATGATCCTGCCATACTGGTGTGGGTGTGTGTGTGTGTGTGTGTGTGTGTGTGTGTGTGTGTGTGTGTGACATTACACGCACAAACACATGATTTGAGCACATACGAACTGCATTTCTATTGCATGCTGGGGGGATGTTGAGGTCTTTTACTTGAAGAAAACTGGCCCCAGCAGTGAGATGAGAGCCTAGCTGGCTTTAATATTTGTTTTTTTTATGTGTTTTTACATATATATGTGTTTTTGGAACTTCAATATTTTTGAATGTAGAAACATAAAGAAAAGAAAGCCACATACAAACATAAAGAAAATGTCATCTCCCCCTTCCAAGGTAACTTTTTTCATGGACTTTCATACATCGCTCTGCAACCATATTGAAGATGCTATTTTACTCATTTTAATAATACTATTTTTCTAAGTTTTAAAATAAACTGTACATTATACTTGTAATGGCTAAATATTATTCATGATTATGTTCTTATTTTACCTGTTGCCTTATCACAAAAAGAAAGAAGAAGTTCTCTTTGGCTTTTTTTGTTTTAATCAAGGCATACCTACTTGGCTTGTTATGAGGATTACTTACAACATTTTGGGGAGAGCTTTTGTCTTTGCAATCCATAAAGAGGTTTACCTTTCCATTTTCATTTTTATTTCAGAATCAAGAGATTTTATTGCTGATACCTAGAAGTAAAGTGTGTATATATTCACATTGTTTTGGCAACCTTGCAAAATTTATTTAGTATCTCTAATAAAGTCTCTCTAGATCATCATGACCATTTTAAATTCAACTCTTACTTGTGTGTGTTTTTAATGGGTCATCGATGTTATAATTTGCTCTTTCTGCTTAGTTAGTGCAAGCACTTTGGGCCAAACTACTTAAATTTATTTTTGTGACAACTCATGTTATTGCCAAAATTTGGTTAAGGAACTTGACCAATATAAGTGAACAATATATTACATTTCTGTAATTCTGTCCCTTACGTTTAGAATCTTTCCTTGGAGACATTTTGGATTCCAGACTTTGTATAGTCCCACGCATTCAATATTTGCTGTGCGTGGGAGTTCTCATCAGCAGTTTGTTCCGGAAATTATACCCCGGGCATCTCTGAGACATAACGACTTTCCATTGGCAAAACGTGCCCACGCTCTTCTGTTCATCCTGCCCCAAGGTTGGCACCCGCTACTGTCCCGGGAACCCAGGTTTCTCTCAGCGGTGGGTATTATAAAAGACCCAACCCTGGATGCTGTCGACCCTTAGATGGTTATGCAGGCAGGGTCAGGGTGACATTCAGGTCACAAAGTAATGCTAATGTGCCCAACATTAAAACCCATGGAGAAAAACGGATTTGTAATGTAAGAACGTTGGAACCAGTATTATCAAAACACGGACATACAAAATATCCGTATTATTGCTTGCCTTCCACCAGAACATGTGTTTAGATATCCTAAGTTTTAAACTTAACCTTTTAAACTTTGTGAAGTTTAAACTTTGTAAACTGTTATACTTTATAAAACTTGAACTTTTTCCAACTTGCGGCTTCATCTCAAAAACCTCACATATGAAAATTACAATAAACTGCTTTGGGGCCAGTGTGTAGAGGACATAATCATCTCCACCTGGGACTCTGTGAGAGCGACAGGGGTGCTGTCGGCAATTACACCGGAACAACAGACAGAACTGGAACTGTGCTGGCCAAACTAGGACTTACCACCCCTACCAAAGGGCCTGTAGTTTTAAAACTTTTAAAGTACACTTATATACTTATAAAGTATATACTTATATAAAGTTAATTTATCTATTTATATAACGTATACTTTCTTAATTCATAAGTAGTAATTTTTATGTTGCATGGTTTTAAAATAAAAAGCGCAAGTTCAATTTTCAGCAGGTTTGCTTGCACTTAAGCATGTCAGCCAAGCCTGTTCAAATGAATTTGAAACCTAATCAAATGCATTCAAAACTTCACAGCAAACTCCACTCAGTGAAAATTTCATTGCCTAAAATGGGCAACGCCAAATTATTCATGAAATCTGTTTCCATAAAGCAAGGCAAGAACTGCTGGCTCCCTTGGCAGAAGGCTGTTAGCATTTGTTGGATGGCTGTAAGCACTCCAACTTCTATGGCTTACTGCCTGATTTGGAGTCTCAGTGGGGCCCCCACATGGACCATTTATCACAATTTGTCTATGTCACCTACATTGGCATCTACATCCACATGCTGTACAGCAAAAAATCTCCCTGCCTTAGAAGTGTCAACCATCTGCCCATCTACTGCACCCAGCTTCCTTAATTCAGCAACTAAAAAGCAACTGCTCTGAGTGAAAACTCTAAATATAGGAAATCAAAGCAACACTTAAAAGGAACAGTGAATTATCTAAACTTTTCTCTTTAAAAAAACAACAACATATAAGCATTGTTTGAGGACATTGTGAAAAACCTTGTCTTTATAGAGTTGGGATCAGCAGCTTGGCATGCTGAGAGGAACACCCCATCTCCTAAAGGTAGAAATCAAATTATATTGGTCATTGTTTATGCTCCGTGGCCAGTTTCCTAGGAAGGCAACTATCAATCACATATTCAAATATTACGGACCAACCACATACTCCTCTGTGTTAGTCAGAGCTTTCCAGAAAAACAGAACCAACAGAATGTGTGTCTATAGAGAGAGATTTAGTTTTAGGAATTGGCTCATACCATAGGGGAGGCTGGAGACCCAGGGAAGAGCTGATGTTGCAACTCAAGGCCAAACGCAGATTGGGGGTAAAATTCCTCTCCCTCAAGGGACTCCGTCTTTTTCTCAAGGTCTTCAACACTGTGGAGGAGAATCTGCTTTACTCAAAGTCTGCTGCCTTAAATGCTAATCTCACATTTAAAAATACCTCCACAGCCACATCAAGACTAGTGTTTGACCAAATACCGGGGTGGCGTGGCCTAGCCAAGTTGATGGGTAAAATTAAACACAAGGTGGAACTTGGCCTCAGTCTGAGGTCCTACAGTTGGTGACTCCAAGGGCGCTGCCTCCAACAGAAGTGGCTTGATCATTTTATAGACAAGAAAGCCAAATCCTAGATAAAGATTCAGTGAGTTAGTCCCAACAAGTCAGGACAAACATCCAGCCTCATCGAATGATAATTCCCAGCTCTTTCCACTGCAACTCCTATCTCCACTAGGGCCTGAACTCAAGACTTATATAGAAACACCCTCATTTTACTTAGTTGCAATATTTCAGCCAAGTCCGAGTGTATTCAAACCATAAACTCTGGGCCAAGGAAATCAACTTTCCTCCTGGGTGCACTTTCACACACCCTCCCACACCCTCGCATAGCACAGAGCTCCCACCCAGCCGACACACACAGACCATCCCCAGGGGACCGCTCTTTGAAAAGTGCTTTATTTAACAAGATCTACGTCAGATGCATTAAAACATATCAAAACGTTACACGGCTCCCTATGAGGCCTTGTCAAATTATGTTAAGATACCTAAATGCATGGATTCATAAGTTCAGAACCAAGCATTAAACCAGGTCATGTACCTTTGCTAAAAGTCAAGTAATGATTAAGAAAAAATCACTCCACAAAACTAAAACAAGTGGGGAAAACCCTTCGGAAACACTAGCAAAAACACACGGAAACCATCAATCTGGAAACAGGTCTTTGATCTGACTCAAAAGTAAATGGAGGCTTTCCCTTCATAGCTTGTCCATGTCTTGTGCTCAGTTAAAACACAGGGGGCGCTGTAACCTCCTGTGACGGGGTAAAGGCTTTGTTACATCAGAAAGGAGTGCCGTATTTATTTTTATTTCTATCTAGATAGGACATCTTCCCCATCTCATCTAATTCAAACAAGACTTTGTGTAAAACAATTTAAGCAGAGTCTGGAAAATTCATGCTGCTGCCTCCGGGGCGCTCCAGATCTCCTCCTCCTCCTCCTCTCTCAGCCCCCACATCATGGTTTGTCAGTATGAGGCTGAGATTCCCTTGTTCATATAGAAAGATATGCCTTGGAGATGCATCTATGACACCATGTTCTCCATGCTATAGAGCTTTGAAATAATTGTGGGGGTGATTTTTTGGGGGGGAGGGTTGGTTAAGAGCTTCTCTTTTCTTAAAAGAGCTCCTGGCCTTTCTGTGGCCCCTCCCACCCTACGGACACTCAGATAACCACTCAACTTCACAGAAAGGAATGCCTCCCAAGATGTTTTTGCTTTGGAGAACAGTTATTCATCTTTTTGGTCACTTCATGCCAAAGTGTTATCTTCACTTGTAATAAGACGTCTTTATCTGGATATCTCCAGGAGAGAGTAGGGGTTGTTCCTCCCCACCACCCTCCCCCAGTATGGAGAAGACTAGGATGAAAATATTTCTCTTTGAAGTCTCAGACCAAAATCTCAACCTGAGGTCTGAGCACTTTTCACATGGATGGGTAGTTAATCTGAGATCCTCATGCCTCCACTCAGGGGTCCTCAAACTTTTTAAACAGGGGGCCAGTTCACTGTCCCTCAGACCGTTGGAGGGCCGGAATATAGTAAAAAAAAAAAACTATGAACAAATTACATGCACACTGCACATATCTTATTTTAAGCAGGACAGGCAGTGGCGGGCCGTAGTTTGAGGATGCCTGCCCGGCCTGTCCAGCCAGGAGACCAGTGTGCACATTCCTCACCAGCCGCACAGCCCCGCCCATTCTTTGTGCTTTCGAGCCCCTCCCTTAACTCATCACCTTCCCGCTAATGTGACGATAGAGAAGGTGACTTTGTGCTAGACTCCACCATCACCTGGGGGAGCGGGTCTCCCTTCCCAGCCAGATGGACTCAGGTTTTTCTTCATTTGATCACCTTGTAACACAAGCCTCTGGCAAAAGAATGTGATGGTGGCTATACCGCTTTTCACAAGTTAGGGGAAAGCCCTATAAACTGGCCTTCTTTCTTCACGCGATTTCAGGTTCATTGCACCCAATTACATAAACCCACACAGTGGAGAAGTTCAAAGCTGCAGGGCCATGTGATACCAATGAGAAAATCCAGCTCCACACTGTTTAGAAGTATTTGTTTCAGCTGCTGCTATTTCAAAGAACCTTTCCAAAACTCCTGATTGTGTTTATAAAGGACGTGAGAAATGATCTCTAACCAGGCTGGACCAAGATGGAAGTGTGTGGCCTGCATTCAATGGAATGTATTGTGTAAAATAACGGTTTCCCCTCATGTTCATTCCGACCCCCAAGTCTATCTTACCACTTTCTTACAGAGGGACCTGGCAAACCTGACATTTTACAACATTTCCACATTTAACACTATCATGGTGCTAGTGCAAATTAAAGTGAACTCTTATAACCCAGAAAAGGATGTCCAAGAAGTTAGCGGTTAGTATTCACTTGGTGGAATTTCTTCTCCCTGGCCCCCAAGAGGAATCACTAGGGCCAACAAAGGCTTTGAGCACTTAAAAACAACTGGAAGAGAAGTTTTCCCACTCATTTTCTCAAATAAACTCAGGAAGTGTGTCTGCATTCACAAAACTGCCCTTTCTCATCGGTAACACAGGAAACCTCCCCTCCAACCCTTTTCCCCAATTCTGTGCAAGTTGCAAGGCCCACCGACGTGTCTGATTGAAACTAAGGCCCTCCGGATTTCCAGTCCACACCCCACTGGGCTCGTGGTGCTGTCCCAACAGAGGTAGGCTTGCTAAGAGACCCTGGCAAGGGGCCAGGTGGCAGCATGCCATCTTTTTGAAAGTCAACAATAAGACCAGCTGCGAGCCAGCTAAAGCGGCCACAAAGGCCACGGGCGTGGAAGAGAGCAGGAGGGTGCCTGGAGCAGGCAAGGCGCTGCTGCGAAGCTCCGTCTTCCTTGCAGGTACCGATCAGTGGGTCTCCTTTCCTCAACTGACCAGCTCTTCAAACCATTCTTGCGAGGAGGTGAAGAGATGGGAAGCGTCCCTACCCCCACAGGGCTCACAGATGCCTGCTCTCAGGAGCTCCTGGCCTAGCCTGGTTGATTTGCACAGCCAGGCACCCTTCTCCAAGCATCTGTCCGCCCCTCATCAAACAGCATCAGTCCACACTGGGGTCCAGCTGCCTGGCAATCTTCCCGATGGGGGCCACAGGGGACAGACTGTCCCTGCCGTTCCTCCACCCCCAACTGGGGTCTGCTCTAAAGATCACCGAGGTGGCTGCCCAGAGACGCGGCGATTGAAGTTCCGTGCTCGCTCTGACCCTCACAGGGCAGCCCGAAGAGCTTCCCTGGACCCCACAGTGGCTCGGCAGCAGGACAAGTCCTCGTCCTTGGAGTCCATCTTCACAAAGCAAGCGCAACTTGCAAGAACCCAGCCTTGGAAGGAATGCAGCCTTGACTTCCAACACACACGTGCAGCAAGCCCCCTTGACGATGTGAAATGGGCTGGGCTTGTGGGCACCTCTGCACTACCCTCAGGAGGCCCGATCCAGCCCAGGCCTGGTCGCACTAGCCAGTCAGTGCCATGTCACACCAGCGTGAGTGAGGCCTGTCTCCTGAGATCCTTCCCTCAACTCAAGGAGGCACCAGAGTTGGGGTCAGCAGCTTGGCGTGCTGAGAGGAACATCCCATCTCCTAAAGGTGGCCGTGGAGGCCAGGACAGAGGCAGAATCCGTTCTCTACAGGCATCCACGTAGTTCCTCACATACATCTTTGTCATTTAAAACCCAAGTTTCCAGTGTAACAACTTGTGAGCTTATTGCAGCTACCCCACCGATGGTTTCTCTTTCTCTTCCCAGCAGACCTGTCCCAAGTGCATGGGCTGTTGTTTTGTTACCTTCCAAGGAGCTCACATTTACAGACCCTTCTAGGCTTACAGGGAGAGTCCCTACTAAAATAAACACCTCAGCTGTGAGCTTGCTGAGGCCCCTTCCCTTTCTAAAGATGGGCAGAAATACGTGGCTGCTCCCAGGCACTTGAGGGGAGAGATTTTTCTTCAGCATAAAACCCCTCAGATTGGTGACTCCCCGGTTGTTCCTGACCACGAGCAGCACATCCACCAGCCTCGGGGCACTTGTGCTGGTTGCTTGGAATTTAATTGCATGTGACTATATCAGGTCGGCCCGTGGACATGGATATGTGTGCGGACTTGTGTGCGCGCACCCACACATTTCGGGTCCCCCTTATAACAAAAATGAAAAGTCCTTGTGAATGAAGGAAAGGAAAAGAGCAGAGATCCAAGGACGGGGAGCTGTCAGCTGGCTTCTCCATCCAGGCTGCCAATGGTGCTTGTCAGGAGCTGGAGAGGTTTTCCAGTGCTTCTGTGGAAGGAAGGCACCCAGCTTCCTGTGGGTCTTCCTCATGTCATCAGCGGCCATTGCGGTGTCTGGATCCCCTCCTTCTGTGGCTCAGATCGTTTCCGGGGTCTCAGCTATCTCCTCCAGCCTCTGCCGGATCATTAGCCGGAGCACAGTGTACCTGGGAACAGAAACAGCCGCACTGGAGAGCAGGAAGTAACACACACCTCCTCTCCACCCTGCTTCCCAACCCAGGTCACAGTCCTGTCCCTTTGCTTCTGTCAGTGGCCCACTCTTTCGCCACTTGGCTGCCAGCGTTCATTTCCACAACAGAATGAGAGGGACTGAAGAAGCTAACCCCAAACGAGATGGCTTTCCTATAGTTAGAAAGTCTGGCAAAGAAGGGTGAGAAGGCGGAATAACAACAGAAACAATGATAAGGGTTCCATTAACTCAGTGCTTACTGTGCCCGAGACACTGTGCGTAGTCCTTCACACTCACAATAGCATATAGACCCTCACCTAGGCTGGACCATATGAAACTACCATTATCTAACTATTATTGGTTGGGGAGGGGGCGGTCTACAAAAGTTACCACTTCATGTGGTTCAACCTGATACCAGTTCTTGCATTTTACAGAAGAGGCCACAGCAACTACCAGGCCTGGAGGCCCCACGGCTCGCTGGTGAACACAATATCCCCATCTCTTCCCTGAACTATAGCGATGCAGGGCTAAAGGGGACATTCCTCATGTTCAGGGCTTTGCACTGCCCAACAATCGCTATTTTTAAAGCTTGGTGCATAGTAAGTGTTCAATAAATGTTAACTGCTATCTTACTTGCTATTATCATCGATGCAGCAAATATAGCATTGGCTTTATTCTCTAACGGCAAAAACCAATCAATTATTCTACCACACCCATAAAACACATTCTACTTTATGACTGCATTTTTTTTAAAAAAAATCATAAAATCCTTTCCAGAGAATTTTACTGAAGTTGCCAGCCCAAGTGCAATTTCCACAAGAGAAATGTTAAAAAGGGAGGAAGGGTATGAGGAGTGGACTTCAGAGGCAGGTTTCTCAGGCTACTCGCCACTGCTAAGACAACCTGCCTGAAGTCTCCAGAGCATGTCCGTGTCTCACATCAAACTGAGAAGCAGAGAGACCAAGACGCTGACGTTTGGTGTCCCCACCTGAGATTTGGATTCACCAAAGGGAAGGTCCCTGAAGGAGGTTGCGAAGACCCAGGCCCATGCAGTAGCTCAGCCCCAGGCAAGACACCTGAACAGAGCCCTCCCCCTGGGGCCCCAGGAGAAACCCAACCAGCCATCCAGGGGCCATGCCTACTTGCGCATCAGCTTCTTTACTTCCCGATCTTCCTCCTCTTGGAGCTTCTGAATGAAGCTTTTAAGGACGGGCATCTCGAACTTTATGTACTGGGCCACCTGAGGAAGAAGAAGGAGGTAATGGTGAAGTGCCTCCCCTTCCCAGCATTATTCCAATGCCTTTGGGCGTCTCCCTCCTGTAAGGCACAGAGCCTTGGGGAATCTATTTCTGCATCGATCCTGGATTTCCTTAAAGGCAGGAGCCACGCCTCATTCTTCCAAGGCTGATATAGAGTCTGCAGAGAAGATCCCTTCATGTATCACACATGACACATATCTCATACCTCGCATTTCTCGTCTCACGGATCCAATCCATGCTGAGGTGACTGATGTCCAACATGGAATAGCACTTTCTTCTAATTCCATGAGCAGAGAAAGGCCTGAACCCATAACATTTAATACACCTCCCTGCTCTCCCCTAAGAGAATTTAAGGAACCAAGACTCAGAATGATGACTGTGTCTCATTCTGGTCTCAAATGGACATCTGAATGTGAACTTGATCCTGAGATGCTGTGGGTGGGGTGGCTTCCTCCCCCACCAGAATCCCCACCCTACTCTATCCACTCTTCTCCCTGGGAGAAGTGTATTTCTCCACCCTCTTCACATTGGGCTTGGGTATGTGACTTGCTTTGGCCAATGGAATGTATATTGACATGACATACAGCAAATCTGACTAGAGGCTTCAAATGAGCTTACATGGTTTGGCCTGTTCTCTTGCATCCCAGCCATCGGCCATGAGAAGCATACCCCACTTAGCCACTGCCCCTTGAGCTTGGATCTCTGAATGAGACATGCAATGCAGATCCTCAACCCACAGCCTAGAGCAGCGCTGCTACTACCAGTCTGCAGAATCCTGAGCAAAAAGTGTTTGCTGTTGTCAATGGCTAAGGCTTGGGGATGTTTCTTACCGTAGCAAAAGCTGACTAATACACAAGGTAAGGTAAAACCACTGCTAACTTCTTGAAGTTGCTAAGAGAGGGTTTGCAGAAACTTCGCAGCCCTCTTACAGGGCCTCAGAGAGGCTCAAGACATTTATTCCTTTTATGGAAATCACTTGGTGCTTGAACATTCCTCCAACAACTCCCACGGGGCACACCCTCAAACTAGTCCCTGCATGTATTCTCCTGGCCCATGGCCATTACTTCGATAAAACCTTGTATTGAGGAATGGCAGCAATATGGGGCATGGTCCTTAACCAGAAAATCAAGCTCTATCCCAGTTGCAGGTAAACCAAACAAACCCCCACCCTCCTGCAGACAGTCCATCTACTGAAAGGGGACTCACGTCATAGGTGACTTCCTCCACCTGATCCTTCTCCATAAGGAACACTTTGGAGACCTGCTCACAGGGGCCCTGGAGGACCCGGGCAATCAGCGGGTAATCCGTGTTCTTCAGCTTCTGTTTTTCTGGAACCACACACAGCCAAGAGCAGCCCTGAGTTTGGCCTGAGGCCTTTGTCACCACAAGCAGGGGTCAACTCAGGGGCCCAAATGGACTAGGCACCTTAGGAGATGCGGTCATTCAAGTCAGGAGACTGATTTGCAAATGTGCAATCTAATAAATGTTGTTCAAAGCAACTGTTCCCTCTCCTCTCCCCAGCAATACTCCTGTGCCTCAAACCCTTGCTACAATGGAGGAATTGGTTTTATCTGTCTCCCAAGAAAATTCCAGGTTCTTTTTTAATAGGCAGTTAGGTGCTAGGGCTTACTAACCACACCTGGCATCCCACCAGCCTTAGAGGCAAACAGCACTTGAAAGTTTCCAAATGATAAACAACAAAGCAAAATGAGGCAGAGGTTGGTTTTGTGCATGTGCATTTTTTTTAACTTTCTATTCTGAGTTCATCAAAAGCCTTAAAGTACACCATGTTCTTCAGACTTACCACCGCTGGTATGGACCACGTACAAAGCAAACTCCTCTGCCGAATTCTCTATCTGAATCGGGAGCAAAACATGCTTGGTGAGAGCACACATTACACATCCGGGCTGAGCCACTCCTGCCTCATTGCTGCAAAGCTACACAGAGTGGTGGCTCTTTTGAGGAGAGGGCTCTTCATCGGCAGCTCTCTCAGAAGTGATAAGGAAAGGGGCAGCAGGTGACATTATCAGTGACGATAGATAAGAGTTACATTTATTGGACTGGGTGAGGTGGTCTACATTTTAACACTTTATATCTTAACTCACCGCATCCCCTGTAATAGGGTCCTGTTATCCTCATTTTACAGATGAAGAATCAGAAGCACAGGGAGCTTAAGTAACTCATCCAATCAGCAAGTAGGTGATGGACGGGATTTGAACCCAGAGCCTGTGCCCTTAGGCCACTAGGTGACACTGGCTTCCATTAAAATAAGAATACCTGGTCTCCCAAAGATTATAGGAAGGGGATTGTGGAAAACATATAGAATAACAGGACGTTAAGAACATTCTCGCACTATCATTTGCACATCTTATTGAAGGGTTATTTTCAAAGTCGGTTCCCCAACCTAGTTAGTGCACAGGACCCCAAACTAGTTGTCAGGCCCTCAGTCCTTCCAGAAGTCCATAAAGCACCCCAGGGCTGGCGTCGCTTGGGCTTCTGTGGCCCAGAATTCCCTGCAAGCCTTATGGATCAGGTTCCCTGGACTCACCCCCGAGCTTCGGATCCAGCCAGTCTGATTCGGGTGTGAGGCCTGAGAATCTGCTTTTCTAAGGAGTTCCTAGGTGATGCTGCTGCCTGGGGTCCGAAGAACTCAAACTTCTGCCTGGTGCCCCCCTCATCACGCTCTCCACAGCCCCCACCTCTACACCTCTGGGGCCACCAAGGCACACGTGCTGCCTCCTGAAACCAGCCAGCAGAGGGAACTTGCCTTAAATTTGTTGAGCAGCAGCTTCAGGACCTGCGGGGTGGTCATGGTGCTGTTGATGCGGACGTTGGTGATGGAGCCATAGGCCGGGGTAAACACGGACGTCTGCCAATAGAGGGGTCCAGCTCAGGGTGGGAGTGGGGACAAGGATGGGGTCTAAAACCAAGGAGTCCCACCCTGTTCCCAGGACTAAAGGGCACAGGGACAATCACACTCACCTTGTGCTCACTGACAGCCCTCGAATAACCTGGCAAGTAGTGGGCTTTGTTGTCCACAGAGCCCTTAGCTTTGCCTAACTCAGGAGCTCGAGGGGGCTGACCTCCAAGAGGCAGGGTTGGGGAGGGAACAGGACTAGATAAGGGAGGCCCTCTCTCCCAATAAAACACACAAAGTCCCTTCCACTGCAACTTCAACGCAAGGACTCTGACCACTCTTTCACGATGCACCTGCCTCTGGTGTGATCCAGGCAGTAGGAGGGAAGGAGGGTCAGCTAATTGAGGTGGAATCATAATACCCCCTATCTGAGTCCCACAGCTCTGCTCCGGGGGTGCCCTTAGCTCATGGAAAAGTCAGACCACACAGCAGCTGGGAGGCAGGAAGAAGATAACACAGGAATTTTCTGATATCCAATGAGGGGTGTCTGTGGGATCATCTCACGTACCACCTAGAGCAGTGGTTCTCAATCTTCTGGCCCTTGAAGTACAGTTCCCCATGTTGTGACCCAACCATAAAATTATTTTCATTGCTACTTCATAACTGTAATGTTGCTGCTATTATGAATTGTCATGTAAATATCTGATATGCAGGATGGTCTTAGGCGACCCCTGGGAAAGGGTCGTTCAACCCCCAAAGTGGTCTCGACCCACAGGTTGAGAACCGCTGACATAGAGGGTTTCCTGCTCTGGGACTCCTTGTTCCTCACTGAGCCAGCAGCCCACCCACAACTCAAAGAATGAATGGTAAGTACTTGGCTTCCCCGGTGCCTGTCACTCTGAGGTGTCAGCTGCCTAGGAAGGACCTTTGCCCCCACTTCAGGTTGCCCCCTGCCCCCCGCCACCCTGTCCCCTCTACCTTGTGGTTGTAGAAATGGCCATTAATGGAGAAGCGGTGGCGTCTGATTCGCCGCTGGTCGCTGGTTGTTCTTACATTGCCGCGGCGACGCACCCCAACATCACTGCGTGTGCGCATCAGCTGTGGGGTGTCTTCCTGCACGGGCTTCAAGTCCCTGGAGTCTGAGAGGAAGAGGGACATGAGCTCTGTCTGCCAGCACCAACATGTGGCAGTTTGCACATGGTACCCTCTTGGTGGCCAATGCTATAGCACCCTCTTACTGCCCAAACATATATTTTCTAAAATCAGTACCTCCTGCCAGGGGAACAACACAATGCTTAACTTACTAAGATGCAAAACAAGGTTTAGAGCCCAGACTTCAGAGCCAGACTCCGAGATTCTAATCCCAACTCTGCCATTGCTATGTATCACTAACCTCTCTTGCCTCGGTTTCCTCATCTATAAAATGGGAATAATAACAGCACCCAGCTCATGAGTTTGTTGTGAGGGTTTAAATGAGTCAATGCATGTAAAGCACTGGGAACAATGCCTGACATAGGGTAAGCATGATAAAAGGACTTGCAAGCTACTGCAAACTGACTATCATCGTTGCAAATGTACATGGCCTTAAACCCAGCAATCCCACTTGAAAGAATCCTACAGACACAGACAAATGTGTAAAATGACACATCAACAAGGCCACTGCCTGCACCCATGTCAGAGCAAAAGACTAGAAATGACTTCCATGTCTCTCAATAGGGAACGATTACAGAAACTGTCATTTTTCCATACAATGGGATACTGCGCAGCTGTGAAGAATGCAGAAGTTCTTTATGGATTTGTATGAAACGGGACAATCCTCAAGACAAACTGACACAGAAACAGGGTTGTGCAAATGCTACCACTTATATAAAAAGGGGAAGAAAAGACATGACATCCAGCTGTAAAGGTCTCTGGGTGTATATTTGCTTATATTCGCAAAGAATATCTCAGGAGGGTGCCTTGAAGTTGCTTCTATAGAGGGAACTACAGTAATAAGTAGGTGAAATGGAAAACTTTTCATTCTTTTTAATATTTCTGAATCTTGATCCATGTGGACTTTATTTATTCAAAAAGTAAATAACAGTTTACAGCATCCATCACATCAGCCTTCACACGGCTGGCCCCAGCCTGGAGGCTCCTCCCACCATGAGGTACCTGTGGGGCTTGACATCTGGTCGCTCTCAGCCGGAGCATCCACCTCTGTGATCTGAATGTCGGGCATGGTGATGGGCTTCAGGACGGTGCTGGGGGCAGAAAACAAACAAAGGAGAGGCTGCTTCAGCCCCTGTGGGGAGACGCCCAAACCCACCCCACCCCACACTTGCAGAGGGAGCACGTGGCTTGTGCCAGGCTGGGGACCAGCACACATCAGGTGATAAAGGATTGGGGTGGGCTTGCTGCGTGTGCCACGAGGCTGGCCCAGCTCTAGGCTGAGCACTGAGTGGGGCGGGGGATATCTGAAGGGAGAAGATGCTCATTCCCAGCAGCTGCCACAACATAAGCACCCAATTCATCAAGCGTAGGGTGGGGAACAGCAAAGAACAAAATCCGTGTGTTCCCTGGGCTGTTTCTAAGCACGTGCAGGTTCTACAGCTTATCTGGAAATCCCTAATGTCATTCATTTCTCGGGACAAGATTCCAGTTCTGATCCACTTCTGTTAGAGGAGTAACTCAGAAACTGCTTCTGGCATCTTAAAGGAATGCAAAGTAACAGGCTGGCTGCCACAGGTCAGGGCGGCTTTGGAAGGGGCGCGATGACAGTGTTCTCAGGGTTGCAGGGACTGAGCAGTGCTCGTGAGCCACACTGCGGAAAGGGCCACAAGCAGCAGTCTGAGCTGAGACCTGGTATTGCCATAACTGGCAAATAACTCCTCAAAGCCAAAAGGACAATGGGAGCAGCTCCAAGAAACATACCCCAAATCAACAGAGGATTTTGCCAGAAAGAAGAATAATATTTAATAAGTAGCAGCCCTGCGCACGAATCCGTGCGCCAGTAGCTCTCTGCCCGATGCCCCACCCTCCTGTAGCTCCCCCCGCTTGCCCTCCTCCCTCCCATTGGCTTGCTGCCCTGGCCTCTCCTTTAGCTCTCTGTCGCCTGCTTGTAGCTCACCCCATCCTCCTGCTGATTTGTGATCCAGTCGTTATGTGGTCGGTCATTACGTAATGACCATTTGCATATTACATCTTTATTATATAGGATTAGGACAATCCCATGGAGAGAAGAACATGGTCTCCCTGGGACCCAGTAGACAGATAGGACTCATGATCAGGGAATGATAGTTTTAAGGGAAGACAATTAAAACTGAACAGCTAGCCCAGACGATGTGGCTCAACTGGTTGAACATCGACCAGTGAACGAGGAGGTTACCGTTCAATTCCCCATCAGGACACAAAGGGTTATGGGCTATATCTCCAGTAGGAGGTGTGCAGAAGGCAGCCAATCAATAATACTCTCTCATCATGATGTTTCTCTCTCTCTCTCTCTCTCCCTCTCTCTCTCCCCCCCCCACCCCCGTTTCCTCTCTGAAATCAATTAAAAATTGAAAATATACAGGAACTTCTTATTGTAGTATAATTGGTGAACTTCTGACCCCAGAGTGGAACTGTCAGAGGCTCCCGGGACTGGTGGACACTGGGCACCTTCTCTGTCCAAAGCCTTTTTTCTGCTGAAGTAGAAACTGGTCTCAGCATCCTTCTTACACAGTGGCCCAGGCTCTATCACAGCAGGCATCTGGGACAACATTATTTCCACTCCTGAAAACTCTCTCACAGTACTTGCAGGTTTCAAGAACCAACACCAGCTTGATGCCACAGGGAAGGGAAGAGAAACAAATGTGAGGAGAGAAGGACCCTTTAGCAGGCCCAGCCAAAGGCCACATGCTCTAATGGAATTTCAAAAATCATCTCACTTAGGGAACAGAATGTAACCTAGTCTGGGGGTCAGAGTGGGACTGTGGAAAGGGGCTGGCCCCCTGGAAACCAAGCACTGCAGACGTTCTGCAGGCAAAGCAGAGTGTGAAACCAGCAAAATCAGAGGCATGGCCAGCACCCCAGCATCTGACGGGATGGGAAGACTTTCCTCCTTGAATTCCCTTGGAAAATAGCCAGGTCCTGTCCAGGGCTTGGCCACAATGTGGGTTCCTCTCAATTTTAGAGAAAGATCGCACTGGCTGTGGAGTGTAACAAAATGCTCAAGGTGTGGCCAACAGAGAGGGCTTGGTTCTCATTTAAAATATAAAAAACACACATCACTGTGGTTTTGGCTCAGAGGTTGGCACGCTCCACCCACGATCTGGCCAGAAGGCAGTCAGCATCAGCAAGTTTCAAGATGGCACAAGGCTAGTCACTTGACCCTGAAAACTTAAGTCCCAGAAAGACAGTAAGGAGGGTGTGCCTTCCCAGAACCCTCAGCTTCTCCTTTGGCGGTGAAGGGAGGGGAGGAACAGGCGTGGTCCTTGCAGACCTTCCAGTGGGGGCTCAGAAAAGAGGACCTCCCAGGCGACTGACCATCATGCCACCACCCACCTCTCTTGGCTGCCTCGCACAGGGTCTGATGTTCATTTCCTCGCCCACATCCCCCCAAGACACAGAAAGCCCTAAATGTCTCCAGAGCAGGGTCTCTCTATGAGGTGGTACCTGTGGGAAGGCTGCAGGGGCCCCAGGTGTCCTGTCAGATATCTGCAGGCTGGGCCTGGCTAGCTGCTACCAACACCTCTGAGGGGCTCTGGAATTCTCCATGAGGGAGGACACATTGCTCACCCAGGCTTTGGCACTTCCCTCTGACTCAGCATCTCCCCCTCTCACTCTGACTGTCCCTCAGTAATTGTGGTGACAGGTTTCATGGAAGCCTGATCACACCAACACCTGCCCCTTTCTCCTTATCCCATAGCAGAGCAGGTGGGCAACGGAGGAGGTAGGAATGGGAGTGGGGGGCCAAGGCTGGTTGGAAGAAGGTGGCATCTACCTGCTCAAGAACACACAGAACCCCCAGACATCCCAGGCCCATCCCTCCTCACTCACCCCTGAGCCCCCAAGTTACAGCCAGAGTGCCAGGAGGAAGAGGAGGGAGGGGGGCGAATGCGCTCGTTGTCGTCCTGCATCTGCAGACGGATGGGCCGGCGCAGCCCCCAGGA
>PVJC01010006.1:0-44337 GCA_004026665.1 Murina feae
TTGGTCTTCAAACTTTTTCGGATGAGCTGGACATTCTTTGTCTTTCACATCGAAATCCTCACTTTTAAAGCGTCTACACCAGCGTCCACAAGCATCTTGAGATGGAGCATGTTCACCATAAGCTTCCCAAAGTGTACGATCACTTTCAGCAGCACTTTTCTTCAAAATAAAGTAATGAATTAAAACTTCCCACAAATGCTCTTTTTTGGCATGAAATTCGACATTTTTAAGTGTAAAAATATCTATGATGTTAACACCTTCAGCAAATTTGACATGAAGTTTGAAAGCTTGTTGT
Organism: Murina feae; assembly: GCA_004026665.1. Lineage (NCBI taxonomy): Eukaryota > Metazoa > Chordata > Mammalia > Chiroptera > Vespertilionidae > Murina > Murina feae. Next base: position 296 of record PVJC01010006.1, read on the forward strand.
CAATACAACAAAACAGCATACATACCAAATCACATATATCAACACACGTGTAACTCCATCTATTGAAAAAAAATCCGCATTGTTAACTAGCACACCTAGTGCCTCGTCAGGAGTGTGCAGGAGGCAACCAATTGATGTGTTTCTCTCACATCGATGTTTCTCTGTCTTTCCCTCTCTCTTCCACTCTCTCTAAAAATCATGGGGAAATATCCTTGGGCAAAGCTTAACAAAAACAAGAGGAAAGCTGAGAAGCACTTCTCTTCCGGGGTGGATAGTTACTGACATTCCCTGCACACGGAGAAGGTGTGCAAGCAGCAAGATGACAGCGAGGGTAAAACCACACAAGCCAGGGGTCTAGGTGCTGTCACTCCCTGAGGCCAATTATGAGCTCCTCCGTGAGTGTGTGTTCCAATCCTGCGGCAGCACAGGAGAGCAGCAGGCCACCCACAAACGGCTGCCCTGCGCCCACCCCACGCCGGCTGCTTCTGTGGGGCCGGTCAAGGACTCCTGGGGCAGCCGGCAAAGGGAGTAAGAATGGGTGTGATGGTTACAGGTCATAGGCCATGTGGGCGGACTCCATCGTGTGGGCAACAAGGGGTTAACCTTCCCAGGATACTGGGCAGGAAGAGGGACCACATTGCAAGGCTAACTCCCAGGGAGCACAGCTCCTAGCTGGTTGGAATGTGCCTTTTCAGTCAGAACAAAGCCATCGTGGTGAAAAGAGCAGGATTCATGTCTTAGAACTGTGGCTGGTCCCGGTGCCTGTTTCTGCCCCGACCAAGGGCCCTGAGGCGCCTGCTCTGGTGGGGTCTCTGACATCTCAAAGGCAGGTCACCGTGGAGGCATAGGACAGGAGAGGACTCTCTTAAGGTAGAGATTGGCTCATGTTGAGGAGACCGCAGGCCTCGGCGGGACTTGCTGCCTTGGGGTGTTGCTGTTCACGCCTCCTGTGTGGTTCCTTCGGGTCTCTCAGATGGCCGGCCGCCGTGCAGGCCTCCCCGGAGCCTGGCGGGTGCCACGCGTGGCCCCTTTCGAGTCCGCAGTTCTTGCCGAGGCTGCTCCCTCGCCTGGCACTCCGGCTGCTCGTCCAGGGCGATCCCTGTGGACGGAGCGCTCGCTCCTGCCGTCCTGGGAGTGAGGTGGTGTTTTCCTGGCGCTGTTGCTGCGGTTGCTCTCAGCCTCTCGCTCCAGGGCCCTCCAGGCCTCCTCCATCTCAGCGACCGAGAACCTCTTTCTCTGTCCTTTTTTTTATGTATGATATATTTTTATTGATGTCAGAGAGGAAAGGAGAGAGAGACATCAGTGATGAGAGAGAACATGGACCGGCTGCCTCCTGCACGCCCTGCATTGCGGATGGAGCACGTGCCCTGCCCGGGATCGAACCCTGACCTCCGGGGTCACACGCTGGCCGGGCTGCCTGTGTCTCAGTGGACAGCCTCGTTAACAGAAGCAGCGCAGCCTGCGTCTGGAGCTGATCTTTCCCTCCAACAAGGCCAGGCCCTCCTGGGGACTCTGCCCAACCCGTGAGCTCTGAGGATCGCTCCCTCCGCTCTTTCGGGGTCTGTCCCCATCTCAGGGTGGCTTTCCCGTGCATTCACCCATCCCAGCAGCTGAAAACCTGCGAGGAATCCTCACAGTGCCTGGGACTCTCCCAGTGGCTCTGCCCGCCCGGGGACCCACCATGTGACCTCCGGCATGTGACCTCCCCTAGCTCCCAGGTCGGCTTAGCTCAACTGACTGTCAGGCGCCAGCTGCGCCTGGAAACCCTCTCCAGGCAGATGGGTGCACCCCCCCCCGGGACCCCTGCCCTGCTGCCTGATGTCACACAGTGTGTTTTATTTCCCACATCCCCCGCTGGTTTCAGGATGGAGGGATGTCGGGGAAGCAGCCGTCTCCCAGATGTTTCTCTTCCTGCTCTCACTTCCTTAGGACGTTTTGAAGTTTTGGCCACAACTCTTCTGAGAACAAAGACCCTGGCGTCTGCCTGGCTCTGCCTCCGGGCCTCGGAGATTTACGGGGAGTGAACACAGGAGATGGGCTCTCACGGAGGAGACGGGGCAATGGCCCAGCAGGTGGACAGCACGTGTTCGAAGCGGGAGGCATGGATCCCAGCGGGGCCTGGAGCCCACATCCCCCTCGATGCATCCTGTGTGCCCCCCCCACCACCTCCTCAGCCTCAGGGAAGAAGAGCGTGGCAGCCGTGGGCCTGGGTGAGTCGGCGTCCCCTGGACAGCGTCGCTGGGCTTGTGCAGTGGATCCCAGCGGCGGCCCTGGGAGAGGAGAGAAAGCCCCACCTGAGCCAGGAGACCCCGTTGTCTCTGCAACGTCACGCGGCACAGACCAGGGCTTCCCGGGGTGCGTGACCCCAATCTCAGCCTCAGGCCAGTGGTGAGACCTCTCCCCTCTGCCTGGAGACCCGGGGGACTCATGGGGTAGACAGCTCGTCGTGGGAGCCAGCAGACTCTGGACCCATTTGCAGGGTTTTTTTGTTGTTTTTTAATATATATTTTTATTGATTTCAGAGAGGAAGGGAGAGAGAAACATCCATGATGAGAGAGAATCACGGATCGGCTGCTTCCTGCACTCCCCCCACTGGGGATCGAGCCCACAAGCCAGGCACGTACCCTTTACCAGGAACTGAACATGATCTTCTGGTTCATAGGTTGACACTCAACCTCTGAACTGCGCCAGCCGACACATTTGTGTTCTGAGTGAGAACCTACCACACAGTCCGCTGGCAGATTCCGTGTGGCTGTGAGGGAAGGGGGGCAGGGCTGCCCCGGGCAGAGCTGGACATCTGAGGGCAGAGGGCACCCGTGAGGACAGAGCAGGTTGGGGTGGGGGCGGTCAGGCTGTGGGAGCCGCGTATCTGTGGCATTCAAAGCCACGGGAATAAATCAGTTCCCTGGAAACGGAGCCGGAAGAGCTGGCGGGCTGAGTGCAGGTGGCATTCCTCTGGAGGGGAGTGAGGAGGGAAATGTCAAATTAATTCACAGCCAGGGGAGAGGAGTTAACCTCATACCCCACGTGACATTGTTCAGATAGACTCGCCATTTAACAACAGAACGTAGGATTTGAAAAGAATCCTCTGATGGTAGGGGACAGGGCAGCAGACGCATGGGAGTGAGGCTCTGGAGCCAGAGGCCCGGCTCACATCTGCTGGGGTCACCAGTTGACAGAAGGACTGTGCCAGCCTGATGCGCCCCATGGCGAACGCACCCTAAGGTGCCCCGAGAGTCACCTGTTACCCAACCTGCATCTTCCCTTTCGGTGTGGGTGGCGCCTGTGACTTGCTTCTCACCAAGAGAAGAGGGCAGCCGGCCAGCGTGGCTCAGTGGTTGAGCGTCAACTGCTGGATTCCTGGTCAGGGCACAGGCCCAGGTTGCAGGCTCGATCCCCAGTGGGGGGCGTGCAGGAGGCAGCTGATCCATGATTCTCTCTCATCACTGATGTTTCTCTCTCTCTCTCCCTCTTTCTTCCTCTCTGAAATCAATACAAATTTTAAAAAAAGAAAGAAAGAAAAAAAAGACGAGGGCAAAAATGAAGGTGATGTGGTCCCTCATCTGTGGATGTTGAGTGAGTCCAAGAGGGCTGCCTGGTAGAGGTGACCTTCAGGCAGGCCCTTCTCTGCAGACATCTGTTGTCCGTGACCACCTCGAGGGAGCAGCAGACCAGGACTCTGCAACTGTGTGGAAATGAATTCTGCCAGCGCCCTGCCCAGACCCCCTGGGGGTGGGGCATCCCAACGAGGACCTGGCCCAAATCTCCTGAGCTCAGCCAGGGTGGTGGGCACAGGACCAGCTGAGTCACACCGGATGCCGGACACCAGAAGTGCTTTCCAGCCTCTGCTCACTGCTGCACAGCCGTAGGAAAGGACGACACACAGGAGCTATATTTAAACAAATGTCTGAATTCACAAGTTCTTGATGAGATATATATATATATGTTTGAGAGTCAGCATTTCCCCTTGTTCTGAATTTGTGCTGTGGGCACTGAGGAGAATTCTTAGAAATAAAGGCTGTGGGAAGGCCAGATTTGGGAAATTGTCGATTTGTAAGCTCAGGTGAACTAGCGGCTCCAGGACAGTGGTGTGTGTGTGTGTGTGTGTGTGTGTGAGAGAGAGAGAGAGAGAGAGAGAGAGAGAGGGAGGGAGGGAGAGAGAGATTCTGTCTCGCAAGGACAGATGTTTTCAGGGAAAAATCAATGTGTTTTTCTTGATGTCAGAGAGGAAGGGAGAGGGATAGAAACATGCACGATGAGAGGGAATCGTTGACCGGCTGCCTCTTGCACGCCCCCTACTGGGGATCGAGCCCGCAACGTGGGCCTGGGCCCTGACCGGGAATCAAGCTGTTGACGCTGAGCCACGCTGGCTGGGCTGGAGACATTTCTGATGACTGACCCTGAGGGCAGCGCTGTAGACAGATGCCCTACTGGGCACAGGACAAGTCCCCGAAAGCAGGATCAGTTGTGGGGGGCAGCCTAAGCTGACATGGTCCCTCCCATCTCACTCCTTCCTGGAACCCTCTCCACACCGGTGTGTGTGGCACCTATGCCCTGCTCCTCAGCCAGAGCTTCTCAAAGGGCTGAGAGCCTCCTGTGCTGAGATGACATCTCGGCAGATGCCGGAGCCACTCCCCCTGCTGGCCACTGCGTGTGACCTGCGAATGGAGAGGCCCCGTGACAGGGACCCTGGCCTGAAGGAGGAGGGGACCTCGCTCTGCAACCACAAGGAACTGAATTCTGCCCACAGCTCGTGTGAGCTCAAATAGCCCGGTCCCCAGTCCAGGCTCAGGTGGGCACTCCCGGAGCCCCGGCCCTCGCCTGTGGGGACCCAGCGGGCTGTTCCTGGACCGCCCACCCCCAAACCCCAGAGAGTAATAGACGTGTGTTATTTTACGCCACTAAGCTTGTGCCAGTTTGCTACACAGCATAGAAGACAGGCCCCAGGCCCCAAGTGCCAGCTGTGCCCAGGTAAGAGCCAGAGAGTGGACAGTCCGGGCTCTGCAGGCTGTGAGGGCTCTGCCGCGGCTCCTGAGCCCGACTGGCGCTGGTTTCTGGTACATGAAACGGACGAGCCACAGGACACATCGGGCTGCGGAGCTGAAGGACGGTCGGGGGGCCTGTGGCTCTGCTCGGGGCCTGTGGCTGCGGGCTCAGACAGGGTCACTGAGCCCATCCAGGCTGCGCCGGGATTCAGTGCTTGTGGCTGCGGCACCGAGGGTCCCACTTTCCGCTGGCCGTCAGCCGCGGGGACACCTCCCTCGCCTCAGACCCCCGCACTGACCACTGACGTCCTCGTCAGACACCAGCTGAGGAAGGAAACTGCCTTCAAAGCCTCGGTGATTGGAGTCAGCCACCCCGACTGTTATTTTATTTTTTTAATATATATATTTTTTTATTTCAGAGAGGAAGGAAGAGGGAGAGAGACAGAAACCTCAGTGATGAGAGAGAATCATCGATCGGCTGCCTCCTGCACACCCCACACTGGGGATCGAGCCTGCAACCCGGGCCTGTGCCCTGACCGGGAATCAAACCTCCTGGTTCACAGGCTGTTGCTCAACCTGTGAGCCACGCCGGACAGGACAGGAATGCTTTACAAGAGATGCCGCGCACTCATCACGTGAGCCCCTGAGTCCCAGCAGCCATGTAGGTAGTGCTTCCACCACCCAGGGACAGAGGAGGATGCCGGTGGGGGACCTCAGCCCACTTGCTCCGTGCTGCCTGACTATGGGGCGGAGGGACCCCAGCTGAGACCCATGGAAACGCAGGTGTCCCCTGGTGCCCAGAGCTTAGATGCGCCCAGCCCCAGCTGTCCCCTCTCCCCATCTCTCAGCCCCACCCTGCTTCCCCAAGGCATTGGGAGCTTCTGGCCTGTGGACCCCGTCCCCGTCCCCGTCCTGTCCTGGGGGCTGGATGCTGGGAGATGTCCTTGGAGCCTGGGGCGCCTCCTTCAGAAGCCTTTTTGCCCTGCAACCAGGACTCCAGGTGACCCTCTGGGATGGGGTCAGGACAGGTACTAGGTCAGGAAGCTGTAGCTTTTTCCTGAGGACCTTCCCTCCCTCCTGGACACGTCAGGGCCCGAGGGGCCGGAGTAGCTTGCTGTGCTGACCAGGGACTGGGGGGTGCAGGGGGGCCTGTATCCAGGAAGGGGATCAGCGTGGCAACTCCACTGAGAGGGACTTCGGTCAGAAAGGTCTGGAGTCAGGGCTCCCAGGATGGGTCCTCCAGGAGGAGGAGGCCAGGCCGGGGGCTGCAGAGGGGCCCAGGGAGAAGCCCGTGTACAGAAGGGGGCGCCCACATGCCTGCCAGGGCCTCCAGGCTAGGCTGCACGGGGCTGGGCAGGGCGGGCGGAGCTGGGTGGGCTGGTAGGGAGGCAGCGGGGTCAGCGGGAGTAGGTCAGCTGCCTCCAGCAGCAGCCAGCAGACAGCAGGGGGAGCTTGGAACCTGGCTGATCTCGTATTCCTCCCGCTCGTCACCTGGCCACCTGAGCCCTGGCCCTACTGTGCCAGCCTCCGAGGCCGAGGCATGCTGATAGGCTGGTCAAGGGTCCCAGGCCCCTGGCTGCCCTGGGGGTGGCCACTGGGAAGTGAGAAAGGCCCACCAAGGGGACATGTCAGGGGCCAGGTCCTGGGCTCCCTGGCGCCCAGCTGTCACTTGCAGAACACCAGCAGCAGAGAGAGAGGCCCAGCCAGGGCCTGGGGGAGACCAGGTCAGGGAGCCCTCTTCTGTGTGGGGAGAGCTGCAGGCCTGGAACGGGACACCCTCTCCGGAGCTTTGGGGCCTCTGGGGGGACTGGGGTGGCTCTGGCTCATTCCTAGTTCTCTTTGGTGAGCTCCCCAGCACTTGGGATCCTTGTATATGGGAGCTGCTAGTCACTGTGGACTCAGGGTGCCCTCCCCATCCCCACTTGACAGGTTTCACCTGGCATCAGGAGTGCCAGAGTAGCCCCAATGGGCCGTCTGCTGCATGGCTGGTCCTGGAGGGGGTCTTAGACTTATGTGTGCTTAGGGCCCTCAGGATCAGGGTGCCATGTTCAGACCGCGGATGTTCCAGGGAGCACCCCCTCCAGGACCTGTCCACACCCACAGCCCATGGTCCAGCCTGGTACCAGGGCCCAGTGAACCTCGGGCCAGACTCAGCACAGCCCACCCGGCCCACGGGGGGCAGGAGAGCCTCAGGTGCCCCACGGCCCTCACACCTGCTTGAAGGGGCTCCTGGAGGCCAGGGAGAGGCCGGCCGGTGGGGGTGGAGGGACAGGCTGGTGGCCAGGCCCCGAGCTCCGAGTGTGGAAGAAGCACAGGGCCCAGGAGGTGGGCAGTCCCAGGGCCGACAAGAGCGAGAGGGTGGCAGGGACCCTCTCACCTGTGGGGAGCACCCCTCCTCATGCCCCCCCCCCCGAGAATTCTAAAGAATGGGCCCTTGTCCTGGCTCACAGGGCAGCTTTGGGGAGCTGGGACAACGAAGTCCCTGTGCCCCAAGAACCCCAGGCAGGAAGGGACACAGGGGCACACCACCACATCCTGGCAGAGGTGGGAGTCAGCGCAGGCAGAGCTTGGCTGGCCCCCGAATAGGGCCTGACGGGGGCAGCGTGCTGGAGCCGGGGCCCATCTCCCTGGGCCGAGGTGGGGAGGTGGTCGGCCAGGGTGGCAGCAGGGAGCGGGGCCTGTCTGTGGTCCCTGAGGTAGAAAACTCACCTCTCACCTCTGCCCCCCACCCCTGGCCCCGGCCCTGGGCCCTGCTGAGCTGACAGGGACAAGTCTTGCAGCCAGGAGGCCGTGGGCGGGCGGAGGGGCTGCCTGGGCGGCGGAGGGGCGGAGGGGCGGAGGGGCGGCGGTGGAGGGTCTGGAATGTGCACGCAGCCGCTCCCGCCCCGCTGGCAGCCCGTCCAGGACACGCTCCATGTAGGGAAGGCTTTGATCGCATGTCCCACCCGGAGGGTCCCTCTCTCCCCGCCACGTCCTCCCGCCCTGCCCCCTCTCACTGCTATGCCAGCAAACGGGTTTGCCTTGGCGCCCGGCCAAACCCTGGAATGTGCCTGCTGGCCTGCGGCGGCTGTTCCTGGAACAGGGACGACAAAGCACAGACTGTCTTGGAGGTGGGGGCGGACGGGCCGCAGCCTGCCCGGAGTCACGCAGGAGCCGGTGGCCTCGGGGGGAGGGGGGATGAATGGGCTCACACAGGCCGGACACCCGTGAATGGGCGCCGAGTGTCCAAGCACAAGGCAGGCTTGGAACTAGCCAGTGGGGACCTCAGACCTGGACGTGGGCCGCCGTGAGGGTTGGGTGCAGGCGCTGAGGGGACACACTGCTGATATCCCCGGTGAGTGAGGCACAGAGCACCCCAAAACTTAGACTTATGTGTGCTTAGGGCCCTCAGGATCAGGGTGCCATGTTCAGACCGCGGATGTTCCAGGGAGCATCTGCACGTGGTAGTCACAGACGTGACACCTGGACATGGACCCTGGGGTACAGGATCCGCTCTTCACCGTCATGAGTGGGGTCACGAGGCCGCTGCATGAGGGCAGCAAAGCTCCGGGCACTATGGAGGCTTCGCCCGATGCTTGAGGGGTGAGGGTCAGCCCACCTGGCACTGTCATGAGTGAGCAGAGGCCTAGCTCACGCAGGGTGGGGCACCCATGAGAGGGGCTGGGCATCCAAAGACGTGGAGGGACTTGGAACTGGCCCCTGGGGCCCGAGAGCTGGACGTGAGCTGGTGTGAGAGGCAGGCATGTGGGTGACCCAGGACCCTGAAAGGAGTGTGGCCCCCAGCAGCACAGGCAAGTGGGTCAACACGGATGGTGAGGGTGCTGAACCTCAAGCTGTCAGGGCCCTGGGAACTGGGGAGCTGTGTACCGGCCAGGTTGGCGTTTGGAATAGTGGGGTACAGGCTGCCCAGATACTCAGAAAACTGTGGACCAGACCGTGAGGCCCAGAGCCAAGGGTTGACGGCTGGAACCTGGGCGCAAGGAGGCTGGGCTACCTCAGACCTGGAGGACGGACCAGGCGGTCCAGACCTGCTTCTGGACCCAGGACTTCAGGGTGACAGGGACCCGCCCCATATGCTCAGGGGAACCAGGCTACCTGACCCTCTCGGGGTTCAGGTGGTGGCTTCCAGCAATGCCATGCTGAGTGTCCTGGGCCCTCAGGGCTAGGCACCCAGACCCTTAGAGTGTGGGGCTGTATTGCTCATACTAATGGGGTACCGGGTCCCCAGTTTTGCAGCCTAATAGAGCACCCATCATCCTGGCTACAGAAAGGCTGAGAGGACTGGGTGACATAGAGGTCACCCCAATCCTGCAGGGAGTGGGTTTCAGGACCCAGAACCCCAAGAATAGTCTGTCAGTGAGTGCTCAATGCCTCAGGAGCAGCTGGCTGTGGACCCCAACTCAGCTCTTCAGTGAAGTGGGATTCAGTACTCTGACAACTGGGTTCAGAACCCCACACCCACACTCATGGGTTTCAGAACCCCCGGTACTCTTTAGGGTACAGGACCGCACATTCTGACTGATGGAGTCCAGGCCAAGACATGTCTGGGTGGGGACGCCTCTCTGGAGAGGGGGGCGGGGACGTCCTAGACACCTGGGTGGCGGGAGGGCAGGCGCCCAGCACACAGATGAATAGCACACAGAGCTGGACACAGGCATGAATGGGACCCACACAGGCCAAGGGGCGGATGGAGTGGGGCGTCCAAACCGCAGGCTGAGGCCACCGGCCTGGCCTGGCACACAGGCCGAGCGAGACGTGTCGGTTGGGCATTCAGGCAGCTTGGGGCCAGCGTGTGGGGACAGGCTGTCCAGGGCCCTGGTGACCACAGAGCAGTGTCCCTGTGCCCCGACTGGGAGCATGCCACCCCGACCTGGGTGGGACAGGAGAAGGCTCGGGGGGCCAGCGTGTCCCCAGGCATTCAGAGGAGGGGGGAGCTGCTCTGACTCTAAGTGCCCTGGAGGAGTTGGACCCACCCAGAGCTGCAGAGGGGCTCCTGGGCCCCTGGGATGCAGTGACAGGGTGGGGTGCAGGCCCTGGGAGGGACCCCAGTCCCTGGGCAACAGGGAACCTCACTTCTATGACATGGGGGTTGGAGCACCAGCATTTGAGGGGTGGGTTACATACTGCTTGTGCTATGTCCCCTCATTTTTCAGGTGAATTGGTTATAATTCACCTCGAAACTCCAAAGAGTGGGACTCACATCCCCCAGAAATCCAGACTCACAGACAAAAGAGCACGGACTGGAAAGATGGTGCGTGAAACCCAGAGCCTAGCACCTGGATGCTGACATCCAGAGAGAGGGGTGCGGGCTCCCCACAGGCTCAGATAGTGGGGTGCAGGCTCCCCAAGTGTAGGGGCTTAGATATAGAGGAAGACGGGCACCCACAGGCCAAGACCTAGCAAATGGGTACAGGGCTCCTCAGCCCACGAGGACTATGGCCAGCGGAGCCCCCCCGTCCTCCGTGGTCCTGGGTGCTGGTGGCCGGGCTCCACGCGGACAGGGCCTGCGTGCACCCCCTGCACGTCTCATGGTTCCCTGCCAGCAGCTCCCAGTTCCCTGAGCCAGCGTTGGCCCCGAATTCCAACCTCAAACATCCCCTAGACCACCCAGAGGAAGCCGCCCGCAGCCCCACCCGCCAGGGTCTCCATGAGGCGCTGCCAAGCTGCCCGCTGGGGGCCACTGCCCGAGGCCGCCAGCTCTGTTTGGTTTTCCCTTCCAGCCCTGGAGCCTCAGCCGCCGTCTCGCCTTGGGGGCGCCCCTTTCCTGGGAAGGATACAAAGTGGTGGCTGGCTCACGCAGGCACACGTATGCGGCCGCATTCTAGGGCCCTGCGTCCTGGGACTGGCACCGCGCCCGCCCACACGCCTCCCCCGGAGCAGGGTGCCGGCTCCTGGCGTGCCCCACTGCCCCACCGGCCTCCTCTGAGGACCCAGAGCTGTGCCAACCAGTCCCGGCCCCTCTACTGTCAGGCGCTTCTTCCAAACCTCATCACTGGGTGGGACTTGGAGGGAGGCCCGGCCCTGAGCAGGGACACCAATGTGCCACGTGCCACGTGCCCTGTGCCCCAGAGCCTCTGGTGACTGGCATGGACACAGGCATGCACATGCCACCTGTGGTGCCACAGAACAGCCTCAGAGCCCGGCAGAGGGAGCCCTGCCCACCCAGCCCTGCCGGCAGCCTGCGGTGCCCAGGCCCTCATCTGGCCACCAGCCCGAAATGGCTTCTGAGAGACACCCTGGCCCAGGAGGTGCCCAATGCTGGACCCGGGGAGGGACTTACCCAGAATGGCTGGACCAGAGAATCTGGCCAGAGCCAGAGGTGGAGCTGGGCCCAGTGACACCCTGCTGGGACGGACGACTCCCCACTGGGAACCCTGGGGACCCGGCCAGCCCACCCGGGGGGGAGGCATCTGTGCAAAAGGCCTCGGGAGGCTTGCCTGGGCACCAAGAGGCCCAGCAAGTGGCCCAGGGAAGGTGCCGCCCACAGCCCTGCCCGCTCACGCAGGCAGCCTCGGCAAGCAGTGCCTGCAGCTCACCCGCTGGCATCAGGCTCTGTGCACGTGGTTCTAGCGGCACCAGAAAGCCATTGTCCTTCCAACACTGATGTCCTCCTGACTCAGGACCCCCTCTGTCACCCCTCAGCAGGTCCTATGGGAAGGCTGGAGGTGCCCAGCCCCGGGAACCCCTGGGGGTGGGGTGGGCCCAGATGCCTGGCCCTGGGCTCAGGTGGTGCCCTCCTCCCAAGGGCGTTCGGGCTCCTGAAGGCCAGCAGCTCTGGCCTGAGGTGGGGCTCCCCAAAGCCCGGCCTCCATACCCTCTCACCCACCAAGACTCTTATCACTGGAGGCGGAGAGTGAGGGCTCCAACCGCAACCTCTGAGCACCGCCTGTGGGTGCCCAGGTTCAGGGGGAGCCTGGAGGCCGGTCGGGCTGCAGAGTCAGGCATCCGGTGAGAGCACTGGGGAGCTGCCACTCCAACATTTGGGGGAACCTCGCTCTTCCCGAGCAAGGCCCAGAGGAACACATCCTATCACAGCACAGAGTCCCAGCTGGACAGTCAGTGCGGCTTTGGTAGGTGAGACCCAGGCTGACCAGGGAGTCCATGGGAGGGAACCCCACAGCCTGTTGCCGGGTGCCTGGGAGAGGACATGGGGTGGAACCCAGCACCAACGTCAGGGCAGGCCCAAGCGCAGGGGAGACCAGAGAGGGCTTCCTGCAGGAGGTGGAGCTCATGGGGGGTCCCGTGAGGTGGGGAAGGAAGGGGAGGGTCGGCTTGGGGCAGCAGGGGCCAACAGGCCTGGGTCCGGGAGGAGAGAGCTGTCTGCAGGGGCTTCACGGAGCCTCCAGAGGCAGCTGGAAGGAGACTGGAGAGGAGATGCCAGCCTCCCTCTCTGGGAAAGCCTCCCAGCATGGAAGACCCCGCCTCCCCGAGGCAGCCCAGCATAGAGGGCTGGGGAAGGGGCAAACCCAGCAGACCTCACTGGGCCTTTGAGGGCCACCTCTGGCTGCCTGCCTTCCCGGGCACCTGCACACTTGCCCCCAGAGGAGAGCCCCAGGATCAGAGGCAGGACCTCGGCCGCTGGCCGGGCCCGAGGAGCAGACGGCGCCACCTGGTGGCCCTGGGTCTGTCTGAACCTTTACCACCAGGCGGACCCTGCGGTCCTGAGGGACCCTGTGGCTCCCCAGACCTCCAGGTGACTCTGGGCTTGTGACCAGGATCCCGAGGGTCCCATGATCCTCTCGGGCAGCTTCCAGGCATCTCCTGTGGTCCTGAGGGGGCAGCCTTCAGCAGGAATCAGCTCAGGAACCCTCCTGGGGCAGCAGCACCAGATCCTGTGACTGTCCCCACCCTGCCCCACCCCTGCCCTAACCTTGGTGAGGATGCCCTCAAGACAGGGCAGGGGAGAGGCATGCACATGCACACACACCCCGCATGCACACGCACGCATGTGTGCGCACACACAGTGTGCTGACCACTGATCCTGAATTCTCCAACGTAAAAACCTGAAAGGCAGCCCTTTTGGTTTCAGAATACACATGGGCTCTGACAGTTTATAAAGGAAAGACTGAAATTCCACATGGGACCTGGTGCTTCTGCCTGTGGGCTCCACTGTGCGGCTCCAGGGACCCAGAGGACCCTCGGGGCTCTCGGGCTAGCCCCAGGCCCACAGGGGCCCGTGGGGCGCTCTGCCTTGGGGGACTCGTGTGGAAAACATGAAGCCTCTTGCTCAAAAGATGGTTAGGATTTCAAGGCGGCAATGGCAGACATTGCACCGAGTCCCCTCCATGTCCCTTCTTTGTGCTGTGACCACCGGGACCAGCCCCCACGGGTGACAGAGCCAGGCCTGGGAGGCAGGACACTGGGCCTGGGCACCTCCCCTCTCAGTGTCGAGAGGTTGGGTTGGCTCTGGGAGTGGGGCTGCCTCTGCCCAGCCCATCAATGAGCATATGTGGGGGTCATCTCCGGACCACATGGGCTCCTGTCTGACCCTCAGCAAGCTCAGCACCAGGTTGGGTAGGGCTGCAGCATTAGGGGATCTGGCCCACATGCCTGGTTATTTCTGGAGGGGGTGGCAAGAGGGGTGCCAGGCTCTTGTGGGCAAAAAGGGGGAGCCTCAGGTTGGAGGAAGGGTGCCTCTTTGCTGCCAGGGCTCCCCAGAGGAGAGGAGGCCAGGAGGAGCTGAGCTGAGCCCCTGGGCCAGGGTCACAGTGCACACTACTGGGACAAAGGGGGCCCAGCTGGAATCCTGGGTGGGAGGAGCCAGCCTGGCCAGGTGCGCTCCCTCCCCAGGCCCTAGGCAGGTGGCTGAGCTGGCCCACCCTCCTGCCTACCCCCTCGCCTAAGGGTGGCAGATAGGCAGGTCTGGGCGGGCGAGCTGCTGAGTCAGTTTGCGAGGAATGTTCAGGGCGCTCCCAGGCACACCCTGAGCCTCCCAGGCCCACCGCACCCTCCCAGGTGCCTGGGCCCTGCGCCCGCCTGTGCAGGAACGCGCCTTCAGCCCAAGCTTGCTCAGACCAGCTCCCACCGGCTGCAACCCCACTGCTCCCCACATGACCCCACTGAGCCCCCTTCACCGTACTCCCAGGTGACCCAGGGCCGGCTCACAGGTGTGAATATGCTCCTCCTGTGTAACATGCAGACTGGTGGGATAAGGGGGTCCCCAGGCAACAACCCCCTGGGGTCGAGGGGTTTCTACAGGAGGAGGCCCTGCAATGAGAGGGGTCTGCAGAGCCCTGCTTGGCTAGGGCTGGGGGCTGGGGAGATGGCCAAGAGGCCAGGCCTGTGGCAGCTAAGCTGGCACTTTGGCCAAAACTCAGGGCCTCCCTCCCCTTGGTCCTACTCAGAACCATCCCGCTGGCCACCCTGGCTGCCTCCTGCCCAGGCACACCCAGGCTGGCTGCTGCTGGCAGATGTGCAGGGGCCCAAAGGGCCATCCCCACAGGTGACCCGGCTGCTCTGGCCATCTTCTCCAAGCCATCAGGGTGGGGAGATGGGACAGCCCCCAGGCCCCCACAGGGCCCCGACCCCCATGGGCACCACGACTGAATCCAGGCTCATTCCAGACCTCGTTGCCAGGATTCCCTGTGAGTTGTGGGACCTGGGAGGGACCTGGGACTGGCCGGGCTGGGGGGGGGGGCAGTGCTGTCCACAGGGGCATTTCAGACCCATCTCTGTGCCCACCCCAGGGCCCCGATGGGCACTGGTGGCCATCGCTGTCGTTGTTGCCATCCTCACTGCCTCCTGCCTCCTCTGCGTCGTCTGCTGCTACTGTCGCCGAGCCCACAGGAGGCAGCTCCGAGACAAAAAGGCCGTGGACCTGGGCAGTGTCCGGGGTGCCACCACTACCCACCTGGTGAGGAGCAGGCACCAGTACTCCCATGCCCAGCACCCAGCTGGGTCAGCCCCAGACCACAGCTGAAGGTCTAGGCTCAGGGGCTCAGAGCAGTCAGGACAAGCTCAGCCCCCAGCAGTGGGTCTGTCCAAGAGAGAGGCTAAAGGCCCTTCCTGGCAGAGGGGAGAGGGAGGCAGGGACAGAGAGGCAGATGAGCCCAAGGCCCACGGGCCGGGAGTGCCACCCCTCCCCCCAGAGTGCGCCCTGCACCCCTGAGACCTCAGCATGTTCTGAGGATGTGGTGGTGCCAGCAATGGGCGGGGGCAGAGCCATGGTTCCGGCTGGTCAGTTGAGCTGAGGGTGGGCCCTGCTGGTGGGCAGTTAGGGTTCTGCTGGGGGCTTGGTCCGAGTGGCACCTGTCCCCATCCCTGCCCACCCCAGGTGCAGCCGGAGGTGGACGATGTGGAGTCCTGCCTAGGGGGAGCCCAGCAGTGGGGGCGCCTGCAGCTCTCCCTGGAGTACGACTTTGGAAGCCAGGAGGTGAGGGCCCCACACGGCAGGCCCAGATCTGTGGGCACAGAGAGGGGCCGGGTGCAGGGCTGACCAGGGGGACCCCAGCTGAGTCACCCTTGGCTCCCAGATCCGGGTGGGCCTCAAGCAGGCAGTGGACCTGAGGGCCAGGGGCCCAGGGGGCACAGCGGACCCCTACGCCCGCATCAGCCTGTCCACCCAGGCCGGGCACAGACACGAGACCAAGGTGCACCACGGCACGCTCTGCCCCGTGTTCGAGGAGACCTGCTGCTTCCGTGTGAGCCTGGGCCCAGCGGGCAAGCGGGCGAGCGGGCGGGCGGGGCCCGGGCGGCAGGGGCGCGGCTCACACCCCCGCCTGCAGGTGCTGCTGGCGGAGCTGCCCCGGACCACCCTGTGGGTGCAGGTGCTGGACTTCAAGCGCGTCTCCGGGCATGAGCCGCTGGGCGAGCTCCACCTGCCGCTGGGCACCGTGGATCTGCAGCATGTCTTGGAACTCTGGTGCCAGCTGGGCCCCCCGGGCACTGCCGAGGTAAGGGTGCTGACCGCCTGGCGTTGGCCCAGGCCTGCCTGGGGTGCCAGCAGGCTGAGCAGACGGGAGAGCTGTGCTTCTCGCTACAGTACGTGCCCGGCTTGGGCCGGCTGACAGTGGTCGTGCTGGAGGCCCGGGGCCTGAGCCTGGGGCTGGCAGGTGAGAGCCCCCACTTCTCGTCCCCTTGGGGGAGCACAGGACTCGGGCGGTCAGACCCGTGACCTCCGCGAACCCTTTCCACCTGCCCAGAGCCCTACGTGAAGGTCCAGCTCATGCTGAACCGGAGGAAGTGGAAGACGAGAAAGACGTCTGCCTGGAAGGGCAGGGCCGCCCCCTACTTCAACCAGGCCTTCACCTTCCTCGTGCCCTTCAGCCAGATCCAGGTAGGCTGCCTGGAGGAGGGGGGCAGGTCCTCCCTGGGGGCCAAACTGACTGCTATCTTTCTCTCCTCCACTGCACCTCTGCCTATCTCTGCCCAGAGTGTGGACCTGGTGCTGGCCATCTGGGCCCGGGGCCCGCGGCTTCGGGCCGAACCTGTGGGTAAGGTGGCGCTGGGAGCCCGGGCCTCCGGCCAGCCCCTGCAGCACTGGGCAGACATGCTGGCCCACGCCCGGCGGCCCATCGCCCAATGGCACTGCCTGCGGCCCGCCGGGGAGGTGGAGCAGGCCCTAGGCCTGCAGCCCCGCTGGCGCCTGCCTTTGCCTGGCTCCTGACCCTTCCCGCACTGAGCTGTGGGCCCGTCCAGGCCCCGCGGGGTCCTGCTGCAATAAACGTCTCGCCCCACCACCGTGTGTCCTTCCTGTGCCCTTGGGGACAACGTAGGGTGAGGACACCTACCGAGGGCAAGGAGGAGAAGGTCCCCTCTCCAGACTCATCCAGGCCCTGCAGCCTCTACCTGACCCCTGGGGGCAATGAGGGGTCCCTCCAAGGCCAACAAGGACAACACCAGAGCGGGGAGCCCTCCTGTCTGGGGTTGCAGCGTTAGTGACTGTGAGAGAGGGGAGGTGGGCTGGAGGTGACACCACAGGACGTGGTGGGCAATTGGGAAGCATTTGGGGGGCACTGAGGGGAGGAAGGGACCCAACCCCAGGGCCCCGCACTGCTTTCCTCAGCCCCCAAACGTTGGGGCGGCAGCTGCAGGGCTGCCCTGAGTGAGCAGCAGGGGGCAGCAGAAGCCTTCAGAAGCCTCGCAGGTCTCTGGGGGCTCAGCCTGGCGGGAAAGAATGCAGCTCTAATCCCCCACATCTGGGGCCTCAGCTCTGCCTGACCCTCCCCACGCCCGAGCTGGGGCCGCACCCCCAGCTCTGAGGCAGCCAAGCCAAGGTCCTCCGGATGCCTGAGCTGGGTGGGGGCTGCCTGGGCCCCAGCCTGTGGGCCAGAGCGTTCCAGGCAGGGGCCCACCACCCCTGCTGGAAGGGAGTGTTCCCAGTTGTGTGGGAACAGCCCTGGGTGGGGCGTCCCTGCATGGCTGCACGTCCAGGGCGCCCCCCTGCCTGCTCCGGGTGGGAAGGCGGGTTCACGTCCCTGCCCAAGACCCCTGGTGCTGCTGCAGGCCTAGAGGCCTGTTTGGGGTCCAGGCCCGGCTTCAGAGCCAGGTTGGGGAAAAGGGGGCCCGGCCATCTTGTGGCAGCGATGCCCCTGGCTGAAAGGGGAGCAGGGAGCTGCAGGAGAGGCGGGGGGCGGGGGACGACACTGTGCTGTGGATCCCGACGTAGGACCCAGGGGGGCCTGAGTCCCAGGGGCCCCTCGGCTGACCCTTGAGTCGAGCTCCCAACACAGCCCAGCCAGGCCACGTACAACTGCCTGCAGGCTCCTTGTAAGAACCAGGAGCTTCTCGAACTCGTCACTGATCCCTAAATAGAGCAACCCAACCTCGGCACCCCCACCCCCCAAGACTTCTTGGACTGGACGGCAGCATGTGGCTGGGCCAGGCCAGGCGGTCTGGACAGGTGGGGAGGGCCCTGTGCCCCCATTGGTCTGAGGAGGGCTCCATGTCCTTTCTGAGCAGGGGCCCAGCCTGAGGGAGGACATTTATACCCCTCCCGGGGCCCACCAGCCCAGGCGACACTGCCAGCCGACCTTGCTCCCTGCGCCGCCCGACGCTAGGTGAGGCTGCGGGTGCTGGGGCCGAGCGCAGGCACTGCTCAGGCCAGCCCGTGGGACATCCCTGGGTGGGGGCCCGGGTGCTGGGGACCCCCACTAGCAGCCCGCTCCGGGGGGCTCCCTTGGAGCTGGGAGTGAGATGGAGACGCAGTGGGAGATGGACGAGGGCAGGACGGGGCCTGGACGAGCTTCCATGACCAGGCCTCATCTCTGGGACATGGGAGGGTCTTCATGCATCAGGGACCCCAGGCTGAACTGGGGAGCAGCCTCCCGCAGGCACTTGGCCCAAAGCCGAAGGAGCAGAGCTAAAGATAGCAGAGCACCTGCCCCGGCCCGCCCGCCCGCACCCCCCCCGCCCCTCCTCCCCCCGGGGGACAGCTGCACACCCGCCCGTCAGGGACTTTTCTGGAACACTTTCTCCTCTAACTCCTCTCCCAGAGAATTCCAAGACGACCCCCCACCCCAGGAGGTTGGAGTTGGGGGTGGGGCAGCAGGGGGCTGGGTGAGGTGCTGCCCCCCATGGGTCTGAGGCCCTGATACCCCATCTTTCTCTCCCACAGGCTCTAAGCCCAGGACTTCAAGATGGGGGAGTAAGTGAAGCTCCCAGTCCCAATGCCCCTGCCACCCCCTCCTCTCACCCCCAGGCAGGGGTCTATGCCCGCCCTAGCCACCCCATTTCATCCCCCCTACCCCATCATAGGTCCCTAACCTCTCTCTTCTCTCCCCCCACCCTGCCCACCCGCCGGGGACAGTGATGAGGTGAGTATCTCTTGAGGGTGAAACATGGAGGGGATGGGAGCCCCTCGCCCCTATTGGGATAGGTCAGAGGTCAGAGTTTCAAGGCCCAGGAAGATGGTCCCCCTGCCCCCACTCCCCACAGACAGTGACACACAGAGGAAGTGGCTGCTGTTGCCTCATGGGGCAGGGGAAGTGGGCCTGCGGCCTGGTCACCCTGGAAATTGTTGCTTCTCTCAAATGACTATACCCCCACACCCAGCCCTGCAGGGCCCCCTCCCCCCGCCCCCCGCCCCCCGCCCTTGAGGCCCAGCCTGGTCTCCACACCCTGAGCTGGACCCCTGGCCGGGCGGCGAGAGGGGAGAGATGTGGATGGTTGTGTGGGGCCTGGCCCTGACTCTGCCCCTCTGCCCTGCCTTGCAGAAGCGCAACAGGGCCATGACGGCCCGCAGACAGCACCTCAAGGTAGGTGCCACCCCGGGGGAGGGCCGCAGGGGTCCGCACCGGCAGGGCAGCCGCTTGTAGCTCCTCACTGGCCTGCCCCACGCCCCCCAGAGCGTCATGCTGCAGATCGCAGCCACGGAGCTGGAGAAGGAGGAGAGCCGCAAGGAGACAGAGAAGCAGAACTACCTGTCGGAGCACTGTCCCCCCCTGCACATCCCCGGCTCCACCGCCGAACTGCAGGTACCACCCCTGCCTCAGTTTCCCCACCGGTCGAGAAGGCAAGCGAGGGGGTCAGGGCAGAGTCCAGTATCAGGATGGCCACTCACCCGTCCCCACCCACCCTGCCTGCCACAGGAGCTCTGCAAGCAGCTGCACGCCAAGGTGGACGCGGCCGAGGAGGAGAAGTACGACATGGAGGTAAAGGTGCAGAAGAGCAGCAAGGAGGTGAGTGGGCGAGGGGCGAGGGGCAAGGGGTGAGGGGCACAGCGGGTGGCCTGGCCCTGCGGCTCCTGACCAGCCCTCGCTTTCCTGCAGCTGGAGGACATGAACCAGAAGCTGTTTGACCTCAGAGGCAAGTTCAAGAGGCCGCCGCTGAGGAGGGTGCGCATGTCAGCCGACGCCATGCTGAAGGCGCTGCTGGGCTCAAAGCACAAGGTGTGCATGGACCTGCGGGCCAACCTGAAGCAGGTCAAGAAGGAGGACACGGAGAAGGTAGGCCTCCCGTCCCGACGGGGCCCACTCCCAGTGGGGAAACTGAGACTGGGCGCCGGAGTGGGCAGGCCTGAGCCTTCCCTGGCCCCACCCCCAGGAGCGGGACCTGCGCGACGTGGGCGACTGGAGGAAGAACATCGAGGAGAAGTCTGGCATGGAGGGCCGCAAGAAGATGTTCGAGTCCGAGTCCTAGGCCCCCTGCGGCACCCCCTGCCTCACACTGGCGGGCGCCCCGGCTCCGGGCAGAGCGGCAGAGGTCGGGCCCCCGGAGCCGCTGGGAGGGCGGGCTCATTGCAGCTGTCAATAAAGGCCTCCAACCCTGTGATGGTCTCCGTGGCCTTGTTACAACCTCACCGCCCACAGGCCGCCTGAGCCTCTGGGTGCTGCACCCCGGAAAGGCCCAGCAGCTGGCAGGGTGCCGGTGCCCTTGGCCGTGTGCGAGGGGAGCCCGGGGTGAGGGCCTGGGGAGCCATGCAGGGGCCTCAGGAATTTGGGGCCAGACCGGGAAGGCCCTGAGAGTGGACTCGACTGGGCCGGCCATTCCCAGGGCTTCCGGCTGGCTCTGGGCGATCCCGACCCCTCAGCGCTGAGACGGAGGCCGATTAGTTTTCACAGCGAGATCCGTGGTCGGTGCGCACAGCCATCACAAGGGGTCCTGTCCCCCAGAGACCGTCGCAATCCGTCGCCACAAGTCGGGGCCGGGGGCCGTGGCAGGCATGTGCACTGTGGGCCCCTCCCCGTTCCTCCCAGGCTGCCCCTCCTCAGATCCCACAGCCTCCGCTGGGGGACACCGTGGGGCAGCCCTGAGTCCGATACCCCCCCAGATGGCTTATGCCAGGGGGTTCAGGCTCAGAGAGGCTGAGGGCCCAGCTCGCCCCAAAGACAGAGGACAGGCCAAGCTGGCCCCCGAGGGCCCAGCAGGAGGGCTCAGGGCCCCCCTTGCTCAGCCCCAGGCCCTGTCCCTGACGACCGGATGAGGGCTGTCAGGGCAAGGCCACGGCTGTCAGCCTCCCCTGTGATAGATGGGGCGACAGCCGCCCGCCCGCCAAGGTCCCTCCTCTCAGATCTCTGGAGGGAGCCGGGGAGGCCCGTGATGGAGGGGCTGTTGGCTGCCCTTGCCTTCCGGAGGTCCCAGCGATTAATCTGCTGGGGCCGGAGATGGGGAGGCCGCTGCCTTCAGCCTTGGCCGCCTCACGGGACAGGAGACTGACGTCAGCTGTGCCCGATGGCCTTCTCCACGCTGTGCTCCTGCTCACGGCGGCCTGGGCCCTGCTGTGTCCTCTGAGTAGCTCCCACAGGCCCTGCAACCAGGTGACCTTGTGACTCCAGCCGGCTAATCACCCCTGGGCCCGGCCAACAGCTCCAGCTACCACAGGGAAAGGCCAGGCTTCGGGGGACAACCCTTGTTCTTCCCTGGGGCCGGGAAGCACAGATGACGGCAATGCCCCTGCACAGTGGGTGCCCTCCAAGGCACAAGGCACATGTCAGGGCTGAGGGGCACTTGGGGCTCATCCTACAAGGAGGCCAGGGCAGGCAGGGCAGACTGTGAATTCAAGGAGCGGGTTTTGGTGCCTGAAGGGCCCAGCGAGGGAAGTGGGTGCAGGAGTCTGGGTGGGAAACTGGGACCCGAGTGTCCTGGGTGCCTGGGAGCAAACAAGTGGGCAAAACAACGAAAATAAATGAAACAAACCTGGGAGCCCGGCCAGTGTTGCTCAGTGGTTGAGCGTCGACTGAGGAACCAGGAGGTCCTGGTTCGAGTCCCGTCAGGGCACAGGACCAGGTTGTGGGCTCAGTCCTCAATGGGAGGCGTGCAGGAGGCAGCCGATCAATGCCTCTGTCATCACTGATGTCTGTATCTCTCTCCCTCGCCCTCCCTCTCTAAAATCAATAAAAACATTAAAAATAAATAAAACGAACAGGGAGAGCAGGTGACAAGGACACGGGGAGGTGGTAAAGAGTTGCTCCGTGTGAAAGGGGCTGGCAGGCACACCTGCGGGCTCAGGTGACCGGAGACTCTCACTTTAGCAATCAGAACAGCAACCTGTCCCACTCTGCTGCCTCTGGCCCCAGCACCAGCTCTGTGGGGGCCCCGTGACCAACACCCCATGACCTCTCTGTCACCCTGCTGTCCCAATCCCTCCTCCCTGACCCCCACTCACTCATGGCATCCCAATGGGCTTCTGGGCCTCAGTTTCCCCTACCATGAAACAGGTGTGGAGATGAGCTCACCTGCCTCAGGGGACAGATAGGTGAGGCGGGACCACTGGCACCTCCTGGGAGTGAGCCCTCCTGCAGCCCGTCCACCCCACCTTCAGGTTCCACCACAGTCACCTCCTCCAGGAAGCCTCCCATGATATCCACTAGCCCCGAGGGCTTGGAACATCCGGGCCTCCGTCACATCTATGGACCGGATGGTGCCCCAGACGCTGCACACACTAGGCCTCCCAGATGAGCCTGCCCTCTCGCTGGGCTTCCTGCTGCCCCTAGGAGACTCGGCCCCTGGACAACCATACCCCAGCCCCCTGCCTCTCCCCTTCCTGTCTCTGCCCCCATCTCCTAACCACCAAGGTCCTTCCTCCTGCCATTGCCCTGGGCACTGCCCAGGTCCAGATGCCGCAGAGGTGGCAGGAAGCAGGGATGAATGTTTGCCTGAGATGAGGCCATGAGGCTGAGTCCTGATGGCACCTGTGTCTAGGCCTGGCCCTTAGGCCTCCGCCATCCTCAGGTCTCAGCCCTCTGCCCTGCCAGCGGGACACAGAGGACCTCGGGGAGGAGGACCCAGGGTCCCAGAAAGACCGCAGATTCCCCTCCCTACTGCACCGGCCTGATGCTGCCAAAGGGAGACCAGCGCCTCAGACATAGGGTTTGTCACAGTAGCTGGTCCGCCTTCCCTGGTTGACACGTCCCTGTACCAGGGTCTCGAGTCCCCATGGAAAAGCACCACAGGTCCTGCTGCCTTCCAGGGGGCTGTCCGCCCTCCGGGTGCGCTCCGACCTGGCCTGGATAGAGCTGCTCCCCGGGCCTGGAGGGCTGGGCTTGATCGCACTCCGCTGTGTCTGGCTTATAATTTTTTTAAATTTATTTTTTTAAATCCTCACTCCAGGACGAGAGAGAGAGAGAAAGAGAGAGAGAGAGAGAGAGAGAGAGAGAGAGATATCCATGGGCTGCCTCCTGTGTGTGCTCTGCCTGGGGATCAAGCCTCAGTGTTTGGGTGCTGGATGACGCCCCATGTGGACAGGCTGACATTGCTAATAGTGGGTGAACACCCGGAGCCACTGCCTTCCCCACTCTGGTCCTGCACCCCTGGCCTCAGGACTCCTCCATGTCCCTCCCAGTGGACTCCTCAGGCCCACGGTGGCCAGGGCCTGACAAGATGGCCCAGGGCTCCCCTCTTCCTGGCTAATGGGCCCAGGAGTCAGCCCTGATCTTGGGGAGGATGTCCTTGCCATGGCACAGCTGCTAGGCTCGGTTGGACAGCTGGCACACAGCCCCCCACTTTGGATTTCAGAGCCCCTAGACTAGCCACTCTCCCCAGAGGAGGACAATAAAGGATGAAAACAGACTGATGGTCCCCTCAATCCTGCTTGTGCCTCCTAGGGACTCCACACGACTCAGAACTGGGTCACTATCTGTCCACCACGTCAGTTCTCGACTCCTGGAGCAGAGAGTGAGGGCAGGGGAGTGGAGGGGACCATGGAGGAGCCACAGGGAGACCTGTGGGGCTAAGATTAGCTGCATGCAGAGCGTGGGGCGCAGCGTGCAGGCCAGGGGTGCCAACAATGGCCCTGGGCTGGTAAGGAGGTACGTCTGGCTCTGTGCACATACCCGGGAGATGTTTCTTATATATATATATATACTAGAGGCCCGGTGCACAAAATTCATGCACGGAGTGGGAGTGGGGGGTGGGGTGGTGTTCCTCAGCCCAACCTACACCCTTTCCAATCTGGGACCCTTTGAGGCATGTCTAACTGCCCATTAAGGCCCAATCGATTGGGCCTAAATGGGCAGTCGGACATCCCTTTCACAATCCAGGACTGTTGGCTCCCAACCTCTCACCTGCTGATTGCCCCTAACCACTCCCCTGCCAGCCTGATCAACACCTAACTCCTACTAACACCTACTCCTGTGCCAGCCTGATTGCCTCTACCTGCCCTCTCCCTGCCAGGATGGTCCCCCGCAACTGTCCTCCCCTGCAGGCCTGGGTCCCCCACAACTGCCCTCCCCTGCATGCCTGGGTTCCCTTCAACTGCCCTTCCCTGCAGGCCTGGGTCCCCCACAACTGATGGTCAATTTGCATATTACTCTTTTATTAGATAGGACTTTACTGATTTCAAAGAGGAAAGGAGAGGGAGAGAGAGAGAGAAACATCAATGCTGAGAGAAAATCATGGATCAGCTGTCTCCTGCACACCTCACACTGGGATGAAGCCTGCAACCTGGGCCTGTGCCCTGCCCAGGAATTGAACTGTGGCCTCCTGGTTCATAGGTTGACACTCAGCCACTGAGCCCGCCACTGGGCAACCCCCGGAAGATTTCATTGGGTGGTAAGATGCTGATTGTGGTGGCTTGGGGACCGGAACTGCATCCGCCCTGGCGCTGGGGACAGCCAGGAGGTACATAGGCCCTTCGAGGCCACGGCTGCCTGGGAAGGGGGTCCTGGAGGTGTGGGGGCTCCTGTGCAGGCCTTGGGATTTGTGAGCATGCAAGGGTGCCCAGCCTCACACCCTCCCCTGCCTTCCTGGGTCTGACCCCAGGCCCCACAACTTGCTTCATGCTTCCTGGTGGCTGGCGTGTCCCTCCTGTTGCAGCAACAGACTGAAAACAACACCCAGCCCAGCCAAACCCCAACCTGCAGTGAAGGGGGAAGTGAAACCGGAGGGGGGGGCTCAGCCGCCGCCCCAGGAAGCGCCCAGAGCCCGGCACACATAGCGGTCCCGGTCCCACTGAGCACCAGGCCATGGCGGAGGCGGCCGGCTTTGAGGAGCAGGAAGAACTCCTGGTGGACGAAGAAGGCACAGGGTAAGGGCCCACAGGAGGCCGTGCGTTCGTGTTTACGTGGGGGTAACGCTCAATCTTGAGGTCGACCGCCCTTGGGGCACCTTCGTGGGACCCACCTGGGCGTCTGGGCCTCCCCCAGGAGAGGCTGAGAGCAGGGCCAAGACCAGGAGGGCTGGACGCCCACCACCAGGCTCAGGGACGCAGACTGAGGTCTGGGCCGGCAGGGCTGGTGCTGGGAGGGCTGGAGGTGGGGGTAAGAGGGTGGGGGCGCTGGACCAGGTCTGGTGGAGAGAGGTTGCTCACCTGGGGACCCTCTGAGCCCATGTGTGGGGCTCAGCCGAGAGCCTCCTGGGGTGATGGAGGCTGGGGAGGCCACAGGTCCCCGATCAGATGCAGGCAGGGCTATTGGTTGGGGTGAAATGTGAGGGGCATGGGCAGAGGCTGTGTGTGGGTTGCTGGCGAAAAGGGCCACTGTGCTGTGGCTGCCCCCACCCAGGCTGGGCCAAGAATGCCCGCAGCCCCCCTGGCAGCAGCTGTGCTTGCAGACCCCTGGGCCTGGCCTGGGCAGAAGCAGAGGGAAGGTCCAGGGCCTACGGAAGTGCTGTCGGGGTGGGTGGGAGGGGAGGTGTGGGAGAGCCAGGGGGGAAGCACCTCAGTTGGGTCCCGTGACCCAGGGTGAATGTCCCAGAAGAGATGGGAGTGGGCAGTGGGGCATCCAGGGGCAGGGGATGTCTGACGGGGATGCGGAGGCCGGTGGGGGTGGAGGCCAGCGTAGGAGGAGGTCAGTGGGATGCTGAACAGCTGAGCAGGAGGGAAGGAACAGGGCCCCAGCTCAGAGGGAGGGGGTGAGATGCCCAGACCTGCAGAAGGGAGGAGAGGGCAGCAGGGCAGGGCCCAGAGCCTCAGAGTGGGCTTGCTGGGTTCTGACCCCCCCCCCATACACACACATACACACACATACTCTTCTGCTGGAGGTTGGTGCGGATGCCTTTACTCACAACGGGGGAGATGACACACGTGCATGAGTGTGAGCACGTGCAGGTGTGTATGTGCAGGTACCTGTGTGTGTGTGAGGAGAGGCTGGTGCGGGGTCTGCAGCCGAGTGTGGGGTGGGGCGGGCGTCTGGCTCGGGGCGCGAGCATACGCCCAGCTGGTGAGTGGGGACAGCTGTGTCCTGCTCAGAAATGGCTCCTCACGTCAGCGCCATCCAAACCCTGGCCTCCCCGTGCTCCTTGGGCATCTCATGCCCATAGAAGGGCATGGCTGGAGCTGCCTGGCTGGGCACCTCTGCCTCCCTCCTTGGCCCATCCTTGGCCCCTCCTCCCAGCTGTCACTCACGCTGAGGGAGAGTGGAGGGCAGGCCCAGGCAACAGCAAGGGGCCTGAGACTGAGCCCCGGCGTGTCTGGTGCCTGTCCTAGGGGCTTAGGCTGCACCTGCGGGTCCTTGGGCTGGAGACCAGGCCCTCGGACCCTCACCTCGAGAGGGTGGCACTGCAGACACCTCTCTCCTCTCCCCCAGCCCCGTGTGGTGTGTGTGCAACCCGACCTTTCAGAGTGAAACCGAGACTCAGGGTGTGATGGCTTCTCCTTTCACAAGGTGACTTAGAGCCGGGGGTTTCCTAGGGGGAGGGAGTCCCCATGCCCAGGAGAGAGCGTGTGGCCTGGGAAGCCCCACTGAGCCCCCACGGGCTGGGTCTGCTGGGCTGCTGCCCAACCTGCACACGCTGCCCACCAAGACCTGCCTGAGGCACAGGACCTCACCTTGCATGCCAGCCCCACGTAGGCTGTGCCCTCCAATGGGTACATGGGCTGCCCCCTAGGACTGCCCCAGGGGTGGGAACCCCCATGCTGCCTTGCCCCGGTGGCCTCTCACCCCCTTGCCTTCAGTGGGGCCAGACACCACTTGGTATAGGGCACAAGGCCCAGAGTAATAGGCAGTGCCAGGGCCACTAGGCAGGGGGAGGGCTGGGCAGAATCGCTCTGGCAGGGCTGCTGGGTTGGAAGAATTACAGGGGCTCCAGCCCTGTCTTAACTGGATAGGGCCTGGGGACCCCCCGCTGGGCTGCCTCACTCCCCCCCTGGTCAGGGACCTGGGGGTTTGGAGGCTTCTCAGGGCAAGAGGTTGAGCTCAGCCCGGGCTCTGGGTACTGCCTCCTCAAGGCTGTGGAGGTCCTGGCTTTGCCCCCTCCGTCTGGACCACCCATGTTCCCTCCGTGAGTGGGAGAGCAGCGATGCTCAGCCGCACCCCTGCTGACTCAGCAAATCAGAATCCTCCCCGTACCCCACCTTTCCTTGGAGCCTACCTGCCTCCTCCTTCAACAGCCCTTGGCCCGAGGCAGTACCTGGAGGGTCTGGGACCAGGCAACAGAGTTCTCCCTGCCTGGGTGGCATGAGGGTTGGCACAGAGCTGTTTTGCCCTCCATGCTCACTAGCCTGCCTCTGCCTCATTTCCCTCCGAGGGAACCAGAGCAGTGGGCTCCTGGGTGGTAGTGGGTAGAGGCCCTTGGAGGTCCCACACCCAGGGGTGGAGTCGAGCCCAGGGGCCCTGCTTTCCGTGCCCTGAGTCCCAAGTGCCAGAGGGAGGAGAAGGGTGGGCAGAGTCCTGGGGGCAGGACTAGCATCAGAGGCTGACAGCAGAGCCAGGACTTTCTGGACAAATAAGCCCCACACCGGAGGCCTCAGTTTTCCCATCTGCACAGTGGGGATCCTGGCTGCTTGGACTGTGAGCTTGCTCCCCAGGCCAGGCTTCCCCTGTTCTTCAGCCCGAGGTGGCCATTGTGGAGTCCAGTGAGGCACAGCCAGACCTCCCATCTCACAGGTGGGAGCACTGGCCTCGCGGCCAAGCCATTGTCTAGGCAGCTGGGCAGCAGCGGACCCTGGACAGGCCCTGCTGGGCCCTGACTCTGCTGCCCTAAAGCCTCTCTAGGAAGCCTGTACCCATGTGGCCTCGGGGGACCCAGGAGTGGCTGGGCTGCCACTGGCAGGTGTTCGCTAACCCCATGCAGTGCCACTGCGGCTCTGCACCCGCAGGTGCCCACTGGGGTGAGGGCGGCGCTTCAGGGGTACACATGGACTAGGACCCAGAGTGGAGGCCCCCAGGGACCTGCCCAGTAAGCAGAAATGACATGGGCCTGGTCAGAACACACTGGCTCTCTCCAAGCCCCGCCCCTTCCTATCCCCGCCCGCCCACTGCATCAGGAATGCTCTGCCTAGGGCTTCTGAAGGGCATCTTAATGATTAGGGGTCACCCTGCCTGGTGTGGCTCAGTGGAAAGAGCGCCATCCTGTGGACTGAAGGGTTCCGGGTTCAATTCCGGTCAAAGGCATGTACCTTGGTTTTAGGTTTCCCAGCCCTGGTCGGGGGCACAGGCAGGAGGCAACCAATCGATGTGTCTTTCTCACATGGGTGTGTCTCTCTGCCCCTGCCTCTCCATTCTCCCTAAGAATCAATGGGAAAGTGTTTTGGGTGAGGATTAACTAAAGAGAAAAGAAACGAAATGGGACTTGGGACCCAGGGATCTAGCCAGTTCATTCAGAAGAATCCGGAAAGAAGCCTTCAGCCCCTCTTGATCCCAGCCCCAACCCAAACCCCAGCGCCTCACTCCCTCTACCGCCTGCCACCTGCCCTCTCCCTTTGCTGGACTGAGGCACGCATGAGACAGGCAGTCTCCCCTGAAAGTCAGAGCACCTCTCTATCCGGGTCCCCCAGGAGTCAGGGAGGCCAGCAGCCCTGACCCACTCTCCTCGCCCGCATGGACCCTCGCTGCTGTGGTACCTGTCACTGGGTGATCGCTCTGTGCGCATGTATGTGTGAGTGAGTGTGGGTGTGTGGGGTGATGACAAAGTCTAAACAAGAGGACAAATTTTGCTTCTCCAGTCCCTGCTTGGGCTCTATTGTGGCACCCAGTCTGCTGGGCCATAAGGGTCTGCTCTCTCATCATCTTGGGCCACAAGCTTATGAACCATGGCTTAGTCACCAAAGAAAGAAAAACAAGAGACTCAGTGATGGAGAAAAGTATGAGTAGGTAGATGGGTGGACGAATGAGTAGATGAGTAGGTAAGGGATGAATGGATGCATAGGTGGATGCATGATGGGTGATGGATGGATGGATGGATAAATGGATGAATGGATAAGGAATAAATGGAAGGATAGGAGGACATAGCTATGTATGTTTGGATGAATGAATGGATGGGTAAATGAATGGCTAGATCAATGGGTATATGGCCAGTTGACTATATGGAAAAACAGATGACAAATTGATGGCAGGAAGTAGTGATAAAACATATATGATTGACTAATGAAAGGAATTAAAATGGGTATATGTGACTTTGAGCAAGTTGCTTAACTCTCTGCACCTCAGTTTCATTAAAATAGTATACTACCTATACCCCATTGGGGTTTTATGAAGATTATATAATAAAGAAAAGCACTTAAAAAGTCTCTGGCACATAATTCCTCATGAATTTTAGCTAGTGATGGTGGTGGTAGTGGTGGTGGTGGTGATGATGGTGGTGATGGTAGTGGTGCTGGTATTGGTGCTGGCGGTGATGATAGTGGTGATGATGATGGTGTTGGTGATGGTGATGGTGATGGTGGTGGTGGTGACGGTGGTGGTGATGCTGGGTGTATATATAAATAGACATAGACATGGATAAATGGTGAATAGATAAGCACAGACATAATATTTAGAACATTTAACAACATATATGACACAAATATTAGCCTATGAAATGGGTACTGTTTTGGACCTGTGCATATCAAGCTAATAATCAGCTTTGGATGTATGAATAAGCAGGTATACCAAGAGATGGACAGATGGACAGATGGACGATGGATGGATGGACAAATGGAAGGATGGATGGATGGATGGATGGACAAATGGATGGGTGGATGTATAGATGGATGGATGGACAAATGGATGGGTGGATGTATAGATGGATGGATGGACAAATGATTGGGTGGATGTATAGATGGATGGATGAATTATTAAATGGACCCATGGAATGGAAATAAGGGTGGGTGGACTGATAGATGAAATGTAAACATAAATAACTGGACAGATGAATAGATGGTTATTGGGGAGTTAGACATATGGATGGATATGAATGACAAATAGATTTTTAGGTGGAGAGATGGGTGAATTAGAAAGATAGTGAGTAAATGCACATATGGCTGATGCTAGGTAAGCTATTTAAGAGGTGGGGTGATGAACAAACAAGACTGAATTAGGCATTTTGCACTCACTGTTCTCTCTTTCACCCACCAATGAGCAAGTCTCTTTTCAAATAAGGAAAGGCCGACTCCTTCCTGGGAGGCTTTCTCTGACTATTACGCATAACATACCAATCCCTTCCAGATCCTATATCCTCCTTAGTCCCTGAGTTACATTTTCTATGGCATTTACCACCATCTGATCCATTTCAGTAAACATCTACTTTTTTTCGTTCCCACAAAAATGTCAGCCTTGTGAGAGAAAAGGGACTTAGCACCTAAACATGAACACAGTGTGTAATAAATTTGTTGGAAAATACATGAATAGATGGACAGTTATATGGAGATAAATGATTGAGTGAGATATGGGTTAGTGGATGGATGGATAAAAACAATAGTAATAAGATTTATTCTGCTTTAAGTATTAGCTCTTCGGGCGGCTTAGTGGGTAACATGATGGGCAAATATGTATAAGGAAGGACATACCTATACATATTTATGCACAGTCGGGTGTATGACTTGGTAGATGGAAAGAGGGGTGGACACGGGAGTGGCTGGACAGACAGATATATGAATGGGTGTAGGAATGGGATGGATAAATACCAAAGTATTTGGAGAGTTGAATAAAAGTAAGGACAGAAGAATATATGAAGAGATAGGAGGTATTTGAAGAGATAGAAGGATGTATTAAAGAATAAACAGATAATTCACTGGTTGGTTAGCTGGGCAAGTAGATACACAAATTTATGGATGAACATGTAAATAATAGTACTGACGTATACTGAGTGGTAAATATGATACAAATTGACGAATGGCTAGCTGAATGCTTCTTATAAGTGTTTTATATGTATTAAGACATGTACATGGATGGCTGGATGTATGTGTGAATGCATATATGTGTATATGTATGTGTATATGAATGAATGGATAGTTGGATAGATGGATACTTACTCAATAAAGACTTGGAAAGGGAGATAGATGAACATAGGTACATATGTATTGATAGACCCTTGAATGAGTAGATTGATGAAATAATAGATTGTTCTTTTTTTTCAAGCATCTGTTAATACATATATACCCACTTGAAGGATATATTGTGTTTATATGAATAACTGAATATCTAGATATATTGAAAAACTGATGGATTGATAAATAATACATGGAAAGACAGATAGCTATAGAGAGAGGAGGGATAAATGGATTGATGGATATATAGATGGATGGATGGATGGATGGATGGATGGATGGATGAATAGATGGATGGATGGGTGGGTGGATGAGTGGGTAAATGGATGGAGGATAGATGATGGGTAGAGGATGGATGGGAGAATAAAGGGATAATGGATGAATGGAAGGATGGATGGATGATGGATGAATGGATGGATGAATGATAGGTAGAGGATGGATGGGAGGATGAGTGGATTGATGGATGGACAAATAATAGTGGAGTTGAGGTCAAATACTTGACCTCATTGCCCCTATTAGGACATGGCCTGGTTGTAAAACTATGAATCATGGCCACTGCATGTGAAGACCTGCCCTTGACACCTCTCACTCACCAATATTCCGACAGGAAGCTGTGTGAGTCCATTCTAAGTTCTTAATGTCAGAGATTTCCCATAATCCCAAGGCAGCCTTCTCCCCTGTGGGAATATTTTTCCTGCTATTGAACCAAAATATGCTTTGGCAAATTTCATTCCTGGCGGCGACTGCGATTCCAGAGCTAAGAGCAGGAGGCAAGGGGGTAGTGGACCAGTTGAGAGGAACCTGAAGCCCAAGCTCACCTCCCAGGTGACCTGCTGGGTCCTGGCCCTGCGCACCCCCCCCCCAACCCACCAGAGTCCTGAGCTTGGTCCACACTCTGGCTGGACGCGGGGCCAGCTGTGGGCACTCCCCACATTCTTTGCTCCTCCTGGGTTGTGCGAGGCAAGGGAAGATGCTTGGGGGCCCCTCCAGGACAGAGGCCCAGCCTGTGTGTGGGCGGGGGGCGGGCTAGGGGACTTCCTGACCCCCACGGAGTCTCCACCAGCAGCCGCCACCTGAGTCACTGCAGACCGAGCTACGGGCCCATGTGGAATTTTTCCGACTGTTGCCGCCACCTCAACACAACTGCCTTCACACAGTGACCCGTTCACCTTTTTGCCCGCTTGCCAGGGCAGTTATTACCTTGCCCTCTGCCCACTCACATATCCCCTAGGAGTGGCTTTGGGCCTGGAGGGGCAGGCCGGGCCTCAGGGACAGGATGGCGTCTCTGGGCCATGCTGAGGTAGCCAGCAGTCCGCAGATCTGGCTTGTTCTGGCTCCATCGGGCCCTGGCTCTGAGAACTTGGAATCCAGTCTGAGCCTTGGTTTCCCCATCTGAGCCATGGGTGCAGTGGTGTCCACCTCGGGGGCCGTGTGCATGTTGGCCTGCGGGTGAGCCCTGGTGGGAGACTGCTCCCTGGGTGCCTCCCCTCAAGGGGTCCAGTCCCCGCCTTGTCCGGCCACCAGCCTCCAGTGAGTCACGGCGGCGACTGAGCCCAACCAGACAAACAGTGGGCTGGGCTGCTTCTTCGGGGCCTTGGCCAAAGGGCCAGGGGCCACAGCCGGCTGGCCAGGGCACCGCGCTGACCCTGTGCCCAGTGGCCACTTCTCAGGAGCATGGACACCAATCCAGAGAGACTGGTTGGTGGCGGCCCCTAGGGGTCTCACTGCTCTGGCCTCCCAGGGCAGGCTAGGGGTGAGGGCCGGGGAGGGCAGAGCCTCCCCATTTGGGGAGCAGAGAGGATCCCTGGGGTGCCCGGCCTCCCCCTTGAGGTGATAAAAGGAGCTGAGGGCTGGGAATAAACAAAGGGAAATGGAGCACCCAGAGGGAGGGAAGGGGAGGGAGGGAGAGGGAGGGAGGGAGGAAGGGAGGGGAGGAAAGGAGAGGGAGGGAGGGAGGGAGGGAGGGAGACAGAGATAGGGACAAAGAGACACCACAGGGGAAAGAGGAGACAGGGAGTGAGAGGGAAGGTGCTGAGGGCCCAGGAGCAGGCAGGGCAGGGGAGGGCGAGGCAGGGAGAGAGCGGGCAGGCAGGGGAGCTGGACCCAAAAGACAGATGCAGGAGGGAGAGAGGAGGCCAGAACGCGGCCAGGTCAGGCCAGGCGAGGACAGAGCTCGAAGGGATGGTGGGCAGATGTGGGACCAGCACCCCTTGAGCTAGGGGAGCAGAGGTGACAAGGAAGAGGAGTGAGTGAGGCCGGGGGCAGCTGGCAAGATGGCCGAGGGGCACAGAGAGGAGGGCCACCAGGTCTCACTGAGCCCGGCTGCTGGGCTGGGAGGGCTCCTCTCTGACATTTTTGCTCATCTGGGAAGGAGGGGGCGCTGGAGGTGGAGGAGACCGAGGGGGGGCGGAGGAGGGGGCTGGGGGGAACAAAAAAGAAGCAGTTGCTAAGCCTGAAAGAGGAGGGGGCCCAGAGACCCACAGAGTCCAGAGGGGGGACAGAGGGGCATTTGGAGACCCCCAGGAGCCAGAGGGCCCAGGACAGACCAGCAGACAGAGAGAGAAGACAGGGGAGGGGCCACCAGGACCAAAGAGACCAGGCCAGACAGAGAAGGGACAGCTGGTGATGGAGGGGCAGGGGCCGTGGGTGTGAAGGAGAAGAAGGGAAGGCAGCAAGGAAAAGGGAAGAGAAGGGGCCAAGCTCCAGGAGGAGGAGCAGGAGGAGGGCAGCAGACCAGGGCCAGCGGGCCTTTGAAGAAGGCGCCACACGTCCCCAGGGCGGGGGTCAGGCCAGGTCACCGGCCAGGCGGCGGCCACCAGCAGCACGAGCAGCTCGGCGCTCCTGAGGAGGAACCTAGCAGACAGGGCCTGGACACCCTCCTGAGGTAGGTCCCTCCCACCCAGACCAGGCACGGAGGGCAGGGCAGGATGTTGGCGCCGGCACCACCCGCAGGCGATTGGCACCCACAGAGCCTGGGCCAAGGCAGCGGTGCCAGGCAGCCTGGGGCAGGGCTCCCCTTCTTTCCCAGGAGTCTGGCCCAGCCCAGCGCAGCCCAGCGGGAGCTGCCCTGTGCTGTGGGCAGGTGAAGGGGTGTGTGCAGGTGCGTCCCCCACCAGGGCCCCTTCTCTCCCACCTGCACCCTGGGCCTCAGGAGGTGCCGCTCTGCCCAGAGGCGCCAGGGTCTCTGCCTGGCCCCGTGATCCCAGGAGGAAGGCTCCTCCTCGCACAGGTCCGAGGTCTCGCCTGCGGCCCACTGGCCTCGGAAACACCCGGGCGCTCTTACTTTACAGACGGTGAAACTGGGCCCTGCAGCCGTGTACCTTCAGCACCAGCTCTGCACGGGCAGCACCGGGGCCTTGGGGAGTGCTCAGGCCTCGAACTCAGCACTTCTCCAGACTCAAAGCCTGGCTTCTGCCAGCCCAGGCCTCGGGCCAGTGCCCTGTCCTCTTCAGGCCTCCGTTCCCTCCTCTGTACAGTCATGTGAGGTGGCACCTGCCTCGCAGTGCTGTGAAGAGAGAGCAGAGGCTAAGGCCAGAGACCCGCAGGGCTGAGCGGGAGGCAGGCTGGGAGCCCGATAACCACCTCCCTCTGAGCCGCCTGCAATGCCCTTCCTCCTCCTGAACCCTTCCAGGCAACTAAGGCTTAGCTGAAAGGCTGCCTCCTCCATGTGCCTGCAAGGTTCCTCCTACACTGGGAGGACTATCCTCCTGTGCCAGGCCATGAGCTGGCTCCCTGCCTTCTTTGCTGGCAGGGAGCATGGTGGCAAGCTCCTGGATGGGCATCTCTGGGCATCCCCCGGCCCACCGTAGCCCGGACTCTGGGAGGAGGTAAGGACAGGGTGAGCATGGGCTCAGCAGCTCCGGCGCAGGGCCCCTGAAGACACCAGTGACGGCTGTCTCCCAGCCCCACAGTGGCACGGCTCAAGGACTGCCACCCAGGCAGGACGGGGCGGGGTCTGAGGGGCCCTGCTGGGCGGCGCCCTTGCAGCCCCACTGTGCTTATTCCTCAGGGGACCCTCAAGTCCTTTGCAGGGTCTGCCCGGCCAGGATGGGGCCCAGCACCAGGCTGCTGCCTGAGGGAGAAGGGGACACGGATAGAGTGGGGATGGTACACCTCTGGCTCCACTGAGGGTGGGGGCAAGCGTGGGCATGAGGCAGGAGGGCCTGCGGTGGCTGGCCAGTGGGTTGGGGCACAGGAAGTGTCCCTGGGAACTCCCCCTGTGGGATGTGGGGAGCAGGAGAGCCCCTTATAAAGAAAGACAGACCCACGTCTGCCCCATGACGGCAAGCAGATCCGCTGAGCAGCGCGGAGGTGCCCACAGGCAGGTGCGGAGCCCGCATCCTCCAGGTTCCCGACCTGGTGACACCCACAGGGACTCGTGAAGCCTTGCCAGGCCAGGCCCTCCGCGCCTCACCCTCACGGTGGGTAGCCCGGCTGACAGGTGAGAGTCAGGACCTGAGGGGCTGCCCTCGCCCAGGGCTGCGGTGGGGGTGGGCAGTGCCTCCCGGCCCATGGCATTGCCCTTGTCTTCCCCTGTGGGCTGCCTGGGCTCCCCAGAACCCACGCCTAGGCACCAGGCAGGGAGGGGACGTCAGAGGGGACGTGGCCTCTCTCTGGGACAAGCTGGGCACCAGCAGCTATTTCTCATCCAAATCTGGCTTATTCTTGGGGCTGCGGCCAGTCCTGTGACCACCCAGAATCCAGCTCCTCCCCATCTGCCAAGCTGGACGCTTCCGGCTGCCCTCCCCCTCCAGGAGTGCCCCCTGCCGAGCACCCATCTCCCTCCACCCTCTGTGCCCCTGAGGGGTTCGGGCTCCCTCGGGCCAGGCCAGGGTAGGGATGCTGAGCGGGAGGCAGGGGACCCCAACTGCTCATTTCCCAAAGTCATCCGAGCTCTGGGCTCCCTGCCTGTCCTACCGTCGGTGGGGCCTGGCTTTGTTAGGTGGGGGCTGGGCTGGCACAGAGCAAGGAGGCTGGCGTGCTTATGGCATTCGAGCTCCGGGTCCCTGGGGAAGCTCTGCAGTGGAAGGAGCCCCGGTGGGGGCTTCTCTGCCACCCCCGGGGGCCCCATCCTCCACAAGCACCAGGGTAACCTCCGTGCCAGGCTCCCCCCTGACAGCCCTGCCAGAGGCCTCCAGGGAGCCCGGTGTGGCCAGCAGGGCAAGGATGGGGCTGGCAGTCTGCTGGGCTCGCCGAAGGGGCTGGGGGAGCCAGGTCTTCAAACCACAGTGTCCAAAGAGGCGTGGCTGCCTCGGGTCCACCCAAGGCCCGGGTCCGGGGGTGGGGTGGCCCCCCGCGTTGGCAGGGCCGGGCACCGGGTGGGCGGCACTGCCTCGGGACCCAGGGTCTGTCAGCCAGAGTGGGTGCTGCCCCGGGAGTGGGGCGAGCCAGCAGCAGGGGGCACGGGGACCGAGTGGCCCAGCCCCCTGGGCAGGGCGTCAGGGCAGGAGCCCAGCGGCTGAGGCTCAGGCCGGGCTCCAGCTGCAGCCTGGGAACAGGAGCAGGGCAGAGCAGCATGCGGCGCCAGGGTGCTCCGGGCACCTGAAGCTGCCCCAGCCCCTGGCCAGAGCTTCGAGAGGGTGCCCCAGGGCTCCTGACCCCAAGGAATGGCTGGAGGGGCCCAGCCCCCAGGACCCCCTCATCACCCTCAGAGCAGCTCAGCTCAGGTTGGTGGCCAGGGCTTAGCCCACACAGGTGTCCCGGGGCAGGCGGGCACTCGGCTGCAGGTGGGAGCTCAGGGGAGAGAGCCCTCAGCAGGCCCCAGGGGTGGGCAGGAAAGAGGGACAGGGCCCCGGGGAATTGAGTGGGGTCAGACCCCGGAGCATCCCAGGTGAGAGCTTGGCCGGAGGGAGGGCTGCTGCCTGTGGATCCTGGTGAGGCTGGGAGCAGGGGGCTTTGTGCCCTGCAGGCTCCGCCAGGGCATGTCTGGGTGGTGGGAGAAGGGAAGAGGTCGGACGGGGGCCATTGTGACGGCAGAAAGAGAGGTGCATGCTGGGGACAGGGACAGGCTGTACAGGCTGGAATGACAGGGCCAGGGCAGGGCAGGAGGAGGGAGAGGCCAAGTGACAGCAACGAGGAGAAGGGGTGGATGAGGCAGGAGCTGGGGTGCTTGAGGGGCCGTGGGCACCCCAATGTTGGCTGCCCCCACATTGTCCCCACAGCTTAGGAAGGCCAGAAGGGCAGACGGGCGGTGGTGACCCCAGGAGGTGGGCAGCACTGTCTGTGCCTTGGGGGCAGGTGGGAGCCATGGGGGAGGGGGAGTTGGAGATAGGTGAGACAGAGGGCAGAGGGAAGGGTGGGGGTACAGTGTGGAGTCTCTGCACCTGGGCTGAGCCCCAAGTGGGGGCCCGGCCTGCTGACGCCCCACCTGCTCCTGGGGCTGTGGGTTGGGAATCCCCAGGAAGATGCTGCACCTCTAAGCTTCAGTTTCCTCGTCGGTAAGGGGCTGATGGGAAGGTGGCCGCGAGGAACCACACGCTGGCCTTCACCTCCTGGCCGGGACCTCGGAGCAGAGGGCTAGGGCATGTCCACCTGACCTCAGCTGGTGGGACATGGGGCCCCTGCCGTTCATCCCATGTCACCCTGTGTGCTCCCAGGAAGCGAGGCCCAGAGGAGTCAGGGGGCTCGCCCTCCAATCTGGGTGCGGCAGGCAGTGGGGTCGGCAGGACGAGGACACACAGACAGGAGGCGGCAGGATGGAGACTGAACGAGGGCCGATCTGGTGGCAAAGCCCCGATCTTTCTGTCCTCCCCCCCACCCCGCCGCCCACTCCCAACAGTCAGCTGAGGCACTGGGGTGCTAGGGTGGCTTTAGAGAGAGGCTGGGGGCCAGGCGGGTGCTCAGGGCTCTGGGAGCAGATGCCATATGGAGGCATCCGGCTGAGGGTCTGGCTGCTTTGGCACTCGGGGGTCTAGGGCTCCCTGGGAGGGCAGAGGCGGAACCGACGGACAAGTGGTCCGGTGCCCGGTGGGCAGCCAGGTTTGGGTCCCGTGCACAGACCCCATGGCAGGACCCACGGGAGAAGCGTTTCGGCAGTGACTGTGGGCAGAGCCACGCGTGGGGCCTGGGGTGTGCGGTGGGTCTGGGCTCTGGGCAGGCAGAATGGGGAGAGGGATGGAGAAGCTCCCGCCAGTGCCAGCCACCACCGCGTGTCAGGGAGCGTGCCAAGGCCTGGCCTCCTGAGCGCCCGAGAGCTGTGCCAGGCAGTCCCAGCCGCTCCGCAGCGCCCAGCTCTCCTGGAGGCTGGGCTGGACTTGGAGGTGCGGCCGGGGCTGCCGGTCCATCGGGGGGCCGTGCGGTCAGCCCCCAGTCCAGTCCCGGGAGGTCGGGCCGAACCACGCTGGGCGTGGGTGTCCGGGGGGCAGGGGTGACGTCTGGTGCGCAGGATGCTGAGCGCAGGGGCGGGGCGCCTGAGAGGTCTTTGGGCTGCGTGGCACTTGGCCCCGGCCCTGCAGCGTGTGGTCAGTGACACGGAGGGGATGGAGAGACCTGTGCACAGTGTGGAGGGCGGAGGGAGGGCCGAAAGCCGGGCCAGCCCTGCACAGCCCTGCCAGACCCTACAGGCCGGAGAACCTGAATGGGGGGAGGCCCTGACCTCCAACCCCAAGCCCGGCCGGGTGGCTGGTCAGGGCAGATGGGGGCTGAGGTGTGGAAGAGGCTGACCACGGAGCACATCCTGAGAGGTAGGACACCCAGCCGGAGTGAGGTGACCAGCCGCTGGGCTGCACTCTGGACCCTGCTCTGGACGGAGGTGGACGGTCCCTGACCCAGACTCTGAGGCCCCCTCTGAGGGGTGCTTGGGTGGAGGGCGGGAGGCCCGAGGGCCCGTTTCTAGTCTCCGCAGGGTCTTCACGACTCCAGAGCTCCCTCGGGGACTCACGTTATAAAGAAAGGCCTGCGATGGGCAAAGTGCCTCTGAGGAAGGTTTTGGAGTCACAGACCACCTAAGGCTGGACCTACTAGTGGCCACCTGGGCGGCAGCTTCTCCGGCAAGGTACCCTTCCCTTTGGGCTGTTTGGGTGGATGGTGTGGGTCCACCGGCCACTGGGAGGCCTTCTGGCTGGTGGTGGGGGGGGGGCGGGGTTAGGCAGGGTCAGGCAGCAGTCACCCCGACAGGATTTCAGAGCCTGGTCCCTGGGATCCATGTGGGTCCCAAGGAGACCACCCCGTCACAGGTGTGGGGGGAAGGTTTTGGCAGGAACCAAAGGCCAGGTGCATAGTGGGAACTCGGGAGACGGCCACCTGGGAGGGACCCTGGTGCCACCGAGTCTGGGATGAGGTCTTGTTTGTCCCTGAGGGCAGCTCACAGGGGCAGCAGACAGGATGTGGGCGAGAGGGATGCATAGAAGCTGGTGCCCCCTGACACCACTGCCTCCCCAGGGCGCCCCCCGTGGGAGGTACAGGGACTGTGGGTTGCAGGGGCTTCAAACCTGGGCTCTGGGGAACATGGGGAGAGAGAGGGGCTGTGATGAGGGGTCCTTTCGGTCTCCCCTGAATGCAGCCCCTCATAATGTCTCCCAGATGCCCGTCCACATCATGTCCCCTGTCCCCGCAGACGGTCACAGGCCTGGGTCCTGCTTGGAGGACTCCCTGCCAGCTACTCCCTCAGCAAAGCCAAGCCCAGAGCAGGGCCTCCTCCGTGGGTATGGAGCCACTGAGGGTTGGGGACTAGGGTCAGTGCCACCCATTTTCCTGGCAGAAACTAACTGCAGGGCACGGAGGAGATCTCGCCCCACTCCGGGCTCTCTGCGCCTGGTGGTGCGCGGGAGGGACGCGCTGCTAGGTGAGGCCTGGGGAGAAGGGATTTGAGGACCTTAATGAGATTACAGAGCAGGTGGCACTATCGGGTGTCACTGGGGAGAGCAGGGAGCTTGGCCTGGGAGGGGCTGGGGCGGCAGCCCCCACAGAGTTCAGAAACCAGGAGACGGGTGATGGGGGGCCTTCCCGGACAGAGCGGTGTCAGGAGCATCTTAGGCCAATGGGGTGAAGGCCCAGGTGAGGTGGAGGCTGGGGGGTGACCAGAGGCTGAGACAAGGCCACCCCTCCTTGGTTTTCCCTCGGGGGCCGGCCAGGAAAGACTTGCAGAAGGGGGTTCCTTCGCTCTGGTGGCTCTGGGTAGGGCAACCCCCCAAAAACAAGAGGCCCCCAAGGGCTGCCTGCTTTGAAGATAAGGGGGTGCTGGGCAGAGGGGCCAGCAGAGCCCCACAGAGACCACAGGGGCTGATGTCCCTGTTGGTGTGAAGACACCCACAAACAGGTGAGCCCTCTCCCAGAGGCGCGGCTCCGAGGTCACTCCGCCCTCCTCCCCTGGGGGCTGATTACCCCTGACCCTCCTCTGGGAGGCTCCCCAACAACCAGAGATGGGGCCCCATTTCTCTCCCATAAGCTTAGGGCTCCCAGAGGCCAGTACTGTGCCCCTGTGGCCCCCAGCCTGGGGCTGGTGACCTGGAGAGTGCTCCAGCCAGGTCCGGCTCTGTTGGGCAGCCTGTGCCCCTGGGCCTTGGAGAGCTGTCACTCTGGTTGTGGGGGAGCCCACGCTGCAGACAGAGGTCCCCTCCAGGAGGCTTCTCAGGGCCTGCCCACAGGGCCAGGGGGGACACCGTG
Organism: Murina feae; assembly: GCA_004026665.1. Classification (NCBI taxonomy): domain Eukaryota; kingdom Metazoa; phylum Chordata; class Mammalia; order Chiroptera; family Vespertilionidae; genus Murina; species Murina feae. The sequence goes on from PVJC01010006.1 coordinate 40,943, forward strand.
CGGGGTTGTGGCAGGCCTGCCTCTACCAAGCTCTAGCCTCCTTCTGGCCCAGGCCCCCCACCACCCCCCAGCCCCAGACGCCGAGGTGGGGAAGCTGAGTGGGCCTGCCAGGACAGTCTCAGGGTCACTCAGCTGAGGTCAGGACCCCTCTTTACAGATCAGGAGCCGGAGGCCGGGCCTGGGATTTTATCTGGGAAGGGGTTTGTCCGAGAGCCCACAGCCCAGCTCCCGTCCACCCTGGAGGCCTTCCTGTGCCCTCCCTCCTGGGGTGATTGAGGGATGGCTGGCCTGGCGTGGCCCTCAGTCCCCTGCACTCAGCCTTCCCTCCACCCCACACCCACCTCACACTCCCCTCCAGTCACCATCCACCCACACCGCCCCCTGCTCAGAGCCTTCTGTGACCCCGAGCCCTCAGCTCAATGGATCTGCCTAGAATCTTCCCAAATCCTGGAGCCGCCCTGGGAGTGACTGCGGGGGCGGGGGGGGGGGTCAGGAGGAGCTAGCAGCTCCCTGGGCCTCACATATGGGGACACTGAGGCAGGCCCAGGGGCGGTGGGACCATGACTGTCCAGGAACCCACTGGGCGGCCTCAGCCAGGAGCAGAGCCCAGGTGGGAGGAGCCTGCTTGGGGCTCCAGGCCTTCCCTGTCCTGGGGCCTCACCCCCAGAGCTCTAACCCTCCTCTCCTGCGGTCCCTCCCCACTGACCCTCTCTAGGGGGTCCCCACGCACCCCTTATCTGTAAGCCCCATCTCAACTCTGCGCCTCCCCCAAACCTACCCCTCAGGCTCCTCAGGGTGTGGGGGGAAGACATCTGGGCCTGTCCCTCCCCCTCCTGCTCATCCCTGCTGGGCCTCCTTCCAGACGCTCACCTGTGTGAGCATGCCACCTGCCAGCCAGCTCCACCCTGGGGTGGGAGGGGAAGGTGGGGGACGCGAGACCTCAGCCCATCTCCCCACGGCAGCCCCACCTGCCTCAGCACCTGGGTCTGCAGGCCTCTGGCTTCCTCCTGTGTTTAGCTCTGCCCACCTCCCTGGCCCACAAAGCCCCTGCTCGGCCCTCAGACCCGAGTTTCAGGTCACCTTCCCCAGGGAGTGGGGCGCCCAGCAGGGTATTTGCCTGGCCCACAAGGCTGCCATCACCAGGACAGGGTAGCTTCGCCCAGCCCAGCCAGGCGCGGGGCACCCTCAGAAAGGTGCTGCAGGGGGAGGTAGTTGGAGCAGTGCCAGGGGAGTGGGGTGGGTCCCAGCAGCTGCAGCCGTGCCCACACCCCCTGCCTAGGGCACCTCAAGCTCCTGTAACCCACCTGCCACCCACCTGCTCCCTAGCTGGCTCAGAGCTCTGCTCCCACCCCCCTCACCAGCTGCCCCTGCATGACAGTGACAACCAGCCCCTGGCAGTGCCACGCCTGCAGACCCCTCCCCCTCAGCCTGGGCCAGGACCCTGCATTGCACAACCAGTAAGGGGCGCCTTCTCCTGTGCTTCCCGAGAGGGCCTGCCCTCTGCTTGCTGCCATCTCCAGAACCAGCCCTGAGAAGGCCTCTCAGAGGTCATTTCCCTCCACTGTCCCTTCACTCATGCCTGTCGCTCTGCAGTGTTCACTCCGGTCCCTGGTGTGGGACCCCAGGGAGGCTGGGCACAAAGGAGAGGGGACCAGCCCACCTCCTTAGGCCTTCCGCCCCTCCAGCCCGAGATGTCAGGGCCCTGTGGCCAGGAGGGTCCCTGTGGGCCTGAAGGACACGGTCCTCCTTGGTGAGCCTCCCGGTGGCCCTGCCCGCAGCCCAGCTCCAAGCTCTCCCAGGACTCAGCAGACCTTGGCCTCAGAGAGGCAGGGGGCAGCCCACTAGCTGCCTGCAGGGGGCAGAGTCGAGTCAGGACCAGGGCCTGAAGCCCCTTCTGGAACCAGCCCTGCTGGCAGGGGAGGAAGGAGAGGGAGAGGGTGGGACAGCTGGGAGGGCCAGGCCTGGCCCAGAACTGGCACTGTCAGCATTTGGTGGGGACTGGGCTGTGGAGGGAGGAGGGGGGCCGTGCTTTGAGTTGGGGCCCAAAGGCAATGGACCCGGCCAGCAGAGGCAACCCCTGAACTCAGGGACCCCCCAAACCAGACCCGGAGCCTCCAGCCTGAGGGCCTTGGGTCTGTGCAGGCGGGTGGGGCTGGGCCCCCGCAGTGGAGCCTGACTGGGAGGGGGGCCAAGCCCACTCCCCCCCGGGCTGAACCCTGGGCCTCCAGCGCGGAGCCAGCACAGACACAGGAAATCGCCTAATTGCATCTGCTCGGAACAGCAAATCCCTCGCAGCTGCAGCGGCTGAGCTGGGGCCACAGGCGGCCGGCTGTCGCCAGCATCCTGACAGCTCCACTGAGCTTGCCAAGGGGTCTGGGCCTCTGGCCGGGGGCGCCTTTCCCAGGCCAGGGGCCCCCACCCCACCCCAAGAGAGCCACCCCCATCTCAGTTCCCAGAACTGGGCCCAGCTGTGAGGGGCTGAGGTCATGGGAGGGGCCAGGAGGGGCCGCATTACTCACATCCTGGGGCTGCGGGAGGGGGAGGAGGCGGAGGGAAGGGGCCCAGCAGTCTCCTTGTCCTTGGGCTGTGGGTCAGGGGCTGCGGCTGGGGTGGCTTCTCCCAGCGTGGGGCTTGGGAAGACACAGAGAGACCCCTACCCTGAACCCTCACTCTGCCCCTCAGGAGGGTTAAGGGGGTCCCATGGAGGGGCAGGAATGGGGGGTGACCCTTGGAGGGGCCTCAGGGAGGATGTTCCCAGCAAATGAGGCTTGGCCTCTCCCAGGGCCGTTGTCAGGGTGACAGCAGGCAAACAGTAAACAGTGCTGGGACCTGCCACTCTGTGCTCACCTTGTTCCCACGTCTGATCTGCACATGCACGTGTGTGTGTGTGTGTGTGTGTACACAGTGAGGGGATCTGGACCCACATGGGGAGTGTGGAGCTCATGGGGAATGTGTGAGTCTCTGTGGGGCTCATGGAGAACATGTGTGTCTGTATGGGGCTCATAGAGAACATGTGAGTCTGTGTGAGGCTCATGGGAACGTGTGAGTCTGTGTGTGAGGCTCATGGGAATGTGTGAGTCTGTGTGTGAGGCTCATGGCAATGTGTGAGTCTGTGTGAGGATCATGGAGAATGTGTGGGTCTGTGTGAGGCTCATGGGAACGTGTGGGTCTGTGTGAGGGTCATGGTAACGTGTGGGTCTGTGTGTGAGGCTCATGGAGAGTGTGTGGGTCTGTGTGTGAGGCTCATGGGAACATGTGAGTCTGTGTGTGAGGGTCATGGAGAACGTGTGGGTCTGTGTTATGCTCATGGAGAGCGTGTGGGTCTGTGTGTGAGGCTCATGGAGAGCGTGTGGGTCTGTGTGAGGCTCATGGTAACGTGTGGGTCTGTGTGTGAG
>PVJC01010007.1:0-44636 GCA_004026665.1 Murina feae
ACACTATCTTCATATTTTTGGATTCCTGGTTGCCTGTTTTTTGGTTCCTGGTATTTCATAACTTTGACTTGATTCTTGCGGTCCTCTGGTCTGTTGTTGGATTTCTGTATATTATTCTTTATTTCAGTCAGTGTTTGCTTGATTTCTGATTGGTCCTTTGCCATTTTTTTGGTATTCTCATTAAGTTCCTTGAAGGTCTTACTTAGTTCCTCGGAGGTTCGTAGAAGATTTTTGAGTAGCTTTATAACTGTGGTTTTGAACTCTATATCCAGTCGTTTGCTTTCCTCCGATTCTGTCATTTGTGATGTGACTCTTTGTCTCCGCATTTTGGCTGGTAGAGTTGCGTTTTCTGTCGCAGCTGAGGTCTGTTAATTTGGCTGCAGGCGTGGGGGGGCATGTGCGCAGCTTGGGGCGGGGTCTCAGAGTCACTGGGGCGGAGCAACCTGTGATGGCTGCCACTCAGCCAGCTTTGCAGCGCTATTCCACACCCTGGTGTCTGCACGCCCGAGTCCCACGTCTGGGAAAGCTGTAAACAGATCTGCTAGAACGCCACAGTCATCTTCTGCCCCATTGCCAGACTGCCCGCACAGCGTTTACTGTGACCTCGGAACTTGTAAACCACGCTGCCGCTGCCGCCGCCGCCGCCGCCACCCTTTCCCGCTGCGCCACCGCAGCTGCCCCGCGCCTGTCCCTACCTTTTTATTTTGGCGCTGAGAACAGGAACTTCGATTCAGTCTCGATGTGCTGCTTCTCTTCTGGTTGTATCGCGTCCACTCCCTTGGTTCTGGAGTATGGTTGTTTAGGTTTATTGTTGTATTTTTTAATATTTGTGGGATGCTGAGCATTCAGGTATACACCTTATGCCGCCATCTTGGTTGTCCTATTTTCTTTATTTAAGCTCTGCATCCACAGATTCTTCATTTACCCCTCACATTTTATGGGTACATTTTGTTTGTGCTTGTTAGTATATTTATACATTTTTGTGTTTATTTTTTGTCCCCATATTTTGTCTTTCTTTTATTCTATAATTTTTGTTATCTTTTCTCTTCACTAATTCTCTTTTTTCTGATGGTGACTTTCATTGAGGTTACAGAGGGCTTGTGTACATCTGTACTGTGTTACTGTTGTGCCATGTCTTGTCTTATTGTATTTTCTGCTATTTGATAAGCACCTCCCCAATGGCTGGAATGAGATGGTGGGGAGAAAGCCAAATAATCAGGCACTATAAGAGGATAATCCATTCATGAACAGGACAATAGCATCTGAGATACAACTACATCAAGAGAAACCAAAAACCTCAAGTACTGGGCCTTCTTTGAACACCCAGCCCAACAGACACAAGAGACTGCATGACTGGGTCCCATAAACACCTACTACATAAAAGTAACCCAAAAAATCTTGGTCTCATTGCAGTTTAATCTAATACATTGAAATTAATACAAAAGAACAGCAAAAATGGGGAGACAAATAAACAGTGCCTGAATTAAAAGAGAAATCACCAAAAAAGGAACTAAATGAAATTGAGGCAAGCAATTTGTCAGAGAATGAATTAAAATAATAGATATAAGGATGCTCAAACATTTGAATGAAAAATACATGCAACTCAATGAGAATTATAAGGAATTGAATAAGAAATGCATCAACATTAATAAGAATCAAGCAGAAATGAAGAATTACATAGCTGCAATAAGGAACATAATGAAAGGTTTCAACAATAGACTAGAAGAAACTGAGGACCAAGTCAGGGATTTAGATGACAAGATAGATAACAATACCCAAGCAGATCATCTACTGGAAAAAATAAGTGAAAACAAAGAAGAGAGTATAAAAGAGCTTTGAGACAACATTTAGTGAAAAAATACACATAATATGGTTACCAGAAGGAGAATAAGCTGTGCAAGAAATAGAAAATATGTTTGAAGAAAAAATGACATAAAACTTCCCTAACTTTAGGAATAAAAAAGTCACACAAGTCCAGGAAGCACAAATTCCCAAACAAGATGAATCCAAAAAGACATACACCAAAATACACCATAATTAAATTGTCAAAAGTAAAAAAAAAAAAAAAAAGACAGATTTTAAAGGCTGAAAGAGAGAAAGTTACCTACATGAGATATCCCATTAGACTATCAACTGATTTTTCAACAGAAACACATCAGACCAGAAGAGAATGGCACAAGGTATACAAAATGATGAAAAGCAAGGGCTGAATCAAAGAATATTCTATTTAGCAAGGCTATCATTCAAAATGAAGGTGAAATCAAGAGTTTAAAAGAATAAAAAGGATGAGAGAGTTTGTTACAACTAAACCAGCAATGCAAGAAAGGCTAAAAGAACTGTTGTAGAAAGAATAAATAGACAGAGAGAAAAATTGGTGGTGGAATAGATGGACATGTCCCTAGCCTTATCCCAGAGCAGATAGAATGAGCAACTAAATCAAATAATATCCACCAAGAATTGGAAAAGTAGATACAGCTGGTGAGACAATTTTCAGCTAGGAAGGGCAGAGGATGCCTAGAGAATGGTAAAATCAGGGATCTGAACTGGAGAGAATTGCAAGACCTCCAAGCTCATATTGTCAGAGGGAAACTGCACAGCACTGATGCCACTTCTTTTGGTACAGGTATAGCATCTGACTGTGGAAAGGGGGTCTGAAAGACTGCTGGTGGCAGGGAATTCTAGATCTGGATCCACAGCCATAAAAGACTGAGCCCAGAGGGGGCAGTCTGGATGGCTGCCCAGGCCGCAATGTGCTGGGGGGAGAGGGGCTTGCAGTGGTGCATCTCTTTACCCTATTTTTGGTCTTTGCTTTTGTTTGCTGAACCTATTTCATAGGACCTTTCAAATGTGGATACTCACCCATGGCTGAGGTACAGGTGGAGATGTGGACTTGTAGAGTCTGGGGAAAGGCTGGGTAGAGTAGAGAATTGGGGAGAGGTGGCCACGAGTCTGGTTCTGAGTCATACCTGATTACTGGACCTAGGCAGCCATTTTCTCCAGAAGATAACCCCTCACTGCAGTATCCAGGCAACCAATACAGCCACGTCCAGAGTATACTGTGTGTGGTACAAAAAAAATCTGAGTAGTCCCTGAGAGCCCAAAGGAACTGGCCTAAAGAGCAACAGGAACCTGAGAAGCAGAAGACAGTACAGAAGAGTGGGATCTTAAACCAGTCATCATTTTTTTTTTGTTTTCTTTTTTTTTCTTTATTGATTAAGATCTTACAAATGTGTCCTTATCCCCCCAATGTCCCCTCATCTCCCCCATCATTTTTATTTTATTTTATATTATTACTAGAGGCCAGCCTGCACCCTCTTCAATCTGGGATGCCTCTGGGACCCCTGCAGGCCTGGTTGCCCCAACTGTCCTCCCCTGCTGGCCTGATTGCTCACAACTGCCCTCCCCTAATGGCTATCTTATGGTGGTCATCTTGTGAACACATGGGGGTGGCCATCTTGTGCAAGGGCATGATGGTTAATTTGCATATTACCTCTTTATTATATAGGATTATTTTGTTATCTCTTTTTTTCTTTATTCTCTTTTTTTAATTTGTTAGTTTATTTTCTATATCTTTTCACGTTATTTTTTCATCATTCTAGTTTTTTATTTTATCCTATTTTTTAATCATTTGTTTTTCTTCTCTTTCTCTTTTTTCTTGTCCACTCACCCCCTTTTTACTTCCTTTATAATGAACTTAGGTCTTACCCATATTCACCCAATTCCTCAACCTTACTTTCTGTATATAAGATTCTGCCCCAATCCTCTTTATTGGGTACTTGGTGTTTGTATGTGTTGGTTTATCTGTTTGTTCTCTGGTGTCCTTTTTCTTTATTTTTCTTCTTTTCCTTTGCTCTCATACCATTTTTTCTCTCTTTGATATCATTTGTGCTTTCTTTTCTCTCCCCTAATTCTCTTTTCTCTGGTGGTCACTTATATTGGGGTTATCAGTGTTGTGAGTACATTCATGTTTTGTTCCTTTTGTGTTGTGTCTTGTTGAGGTGAATTTTTTCCTGTTTGGCCAATGAGGTAGAGAGCAAGCAACATAACCAGACACCCAGAGAGGAGACTCCATCTATTAACAGGTCAATAACACAGCAGAAAGAAGGCAGCAGTGAGAGAGAGAGTGTGTGTGTGAGTGAGGGAGCAAAAGAGGAGTGTGTGGAATTGTGGTGTGTATGTGTGTGTCTGTGTGTGTGTGTGGCACAGTAAGATCCCACAGGACCTTCAGGGGCAGGCTGACTGAGCTCACCTAAGCAGGCAGACTCTGCTTACCATTGCAAACAGTCCCAGAGTGGTAAACTCTTCCATAGAGACTGCACCTTCTTAAGGAGGAGAGCTGCTGTGACTGGGAGCCCAGTCTCACCTTCACCCAGGGTGCCCTCAGATAACACCCAAGACTCTACAGCCACCTCTACCAGGGAGCTGCTGCCTTAGCTACAGTCCCACAGTCACCAACACTCCAGCCACCCTAGGCATGGGCTCCTATAAGTTCTGAAGTGTGCTCCCCTCTGGCCAGACTAACACTTTACCCCAGGGCACAACAACCATGTGAACAGGAGGCACGTGAGCACCTGCCCCCTTCCAAGAAGCAGTAGCCTCACAGGCAACCTGCTCCCATCCAAGGAGCAGCAGCCACAAGAGCAGCTCACTCTCCGTATGAGAAGCAGCAGCCCCACAGGCAACCCACCCCCATCTGAGAAGCAGCAGCCATGAAAGCAGCCTGCCTTCATTCAAGGAGCAACAGCTCCATGAGCAGCCCAACCCAGTCCAAGGAGCAGCAGCCTCACATGGCCTGTCCCCATATGAGAAGCAACAGCCCCATGACTGGCCCACCCACATTCTGTGCAGCATCCCTGCACAGCCTGCCCCTGCGTGAAGAACAGTAGCTGCATGAGTGGCCTGCCCTTGTCCAAGGAGCAGCAGCCCCACATAGCCCACCCCAGTATGAGGAGCAGCAACTTCATGAGAAACCTGCCCCAACTAGCCAGCAAAACCACCACTGCTTCGAGCACTACCCAAAAGAGGAACCACTGACAACTGAGGAGCAGCCACTGCCATGACCACACAAGGAGCTGCTGCTGCCTAAGGAGCAGCCCCTGCATGATTCAACACCTAGATCCTTCAATGAGAGCAAAAATGGGGAGTTAAAGAAACCCTCAAAGGAAAGAAAATGAGAAATCGCCAGAAAAGCAGCTAAGTGAAACAGAGGCAAGCAATATGTCAGAAAAAGAATTCAGCGTAAGGGTCATACAGTTCATAAACCAGTTGGATGAAAATATCCATAACTTATATAAGAACCAAGAAGAACTAAAGAGTGATATCGCTTCAATAAAAAAAAAAAAAAAAAAAAAAAAAAAAAAAAAAAAAAAAAAAAAAAAAAAAAAAAAAACACCATGGAAAGTTTCAACAGTAGACTAGGAGAAACAGAGAACCAAATTTTAGAATTATAAGACAGGGAAGCAAAACACTCCCAATTGAACTGCAATGGAGAAAAACATTAAAAGAAATAGGAGAGCAGAGTTTTGTGGATGACCTGCGGCTCTCCCATAATACTGCTGGAAATATTGGAATAAATGCTCATATATGATTCAACCCTATTTCTGCTTAATTGATTCAAGTAGTGACAGACAGCATGGACCCATTGATTGTCTGGGTACAATTTTAGAATAAGTACTATTGCACTCCATCCTTCCCCCCTCTACCAGAACCAGAAAGCAATCTTTCTACATTGTCACTGTGAGAACTTGGTGAAGTTTCTGAAGACCCTGGGACCAGCCAGGAACCCAGGAACACCAGATCCTGCAAAGAAGTAGACTCAGACAAGCCTTGCGCCTTCCCACAGAAAGGTCAGATTTAACTGAGATAAAGTTGCGGTTTGTAATCCAGGTGGGAGAGGACTACGCGTGTGTGCATGCGCAGGTGTGCACAGGGGAAGTCTGCATTCCACAAAGTTCGCGGCCCTTGGGGCCTGCAAAATCCACGAGTGGGAGGAGGACCTGTGGGTCTGCTGGCAGAAAGGAATTCTGAAAAAATCGGCCCATAGCTGGATTGGGTGCGAGACGGTAGCCTCGGACTTTGCAGTGTGCCGGCTGCTTAGCACCAAGGGAGAGAGTATGTGCAGAAGAGACTGCGAGCTCACAAAGTTAATGGAGCTCTTTTTTTTCTCTTCTCTCGTTAAATCCTTGCTCTTGATTATTGAGTCCAACACATAGGATGGCCCAGTTGGGGTCACTCACAGAGACTGCAGGGGAAAATTGTTTTATTGTGGAACCTGGGAATCAGAGCGGGGAGAAACAGACCAAGAAAACAGCTCTGGGGCAGTCCATTTTCCCAAACCAGTATTAAGTGCAATAGGGAAAACAAGGTCTAAATACTGGCTAGAGAGCACTGATAGCCGCGGAGGTCAATCCAGGAATATTGCCACCCAGAGGCTGAACAACAAATGGACTCTTCTGTAAACACAAATAAAGGCAGTCTGGGAAACAAAAAAATACGACCTGCTTTAAAATCAGGACTATGGTTTACAACATAGAGGAGCAGTGTATCACAGGGAGCTTTAATCCTCTCCTAAATACCTGACAGAACAAAGGGGAGTCAAACCAAAGAGTAGAGGAAATGAATGACCCTCACTACTGTACATTTTTATTTTTTTTCACCTTTTACTTAAGAAACTATTTTATTTTATTTTATTTTATTTTTTTATTTTTTCCTCACTTAATTTTACTTTTTTAATTATTATGTTTTTATTTTTAATCAACATTATTACTAGTACTATTTTACCCTTTTTAGTGTAATTTTATTTTCTCTTTATTTTATTTTGGGATTAGTGTTCTACGTTCTATTTTCATTTTTCCTTTTATCATCACGTTATCTCAACCTTACCTTTAAGCCAACACTCTCTTCTTCACTTTCTCCTTTTGTTGTCTGGTTTCCCTTACCCTATTCCTGCTTTAGATTTTCCCTACTCCCTCTTTTTACCCCCTCTTAAAATTTCACCCTATTTATATATCTAATTTCCAATCCCCTGCTCTAAGTCCATACACACCTCACTCTTCTCTTTCTTCACTATCCAAATTTTTTTCTCTTATCTTATCTTTTCTTTTCTCTCTCTCTCTCTCTTTCTCTCTCTCTCTTATCACTTGGCTGTTTGTTAGCTAGATTGTTGATTATACTGGTTTTGTAAATACGTTTGTGAGATTGTTTCACTTTTTCTTTTCTTTTTTTGTTTGGTTATTTTGTTGCCTCTGTTTTCCCTCACCTTGCTTGAAATTAGTGGTTGTTTATAGTTTGCATTCATCTCTAGGTATCTGTTCCTGGCATACATTGAAATTAGTGGCTGCTCTATTAGAATCTTCTCCCTATATAGTTTCTTTCCCTCTTCTATTTCATTCTCTGTCTTTCCTCTCTTACTTTTTTTTCTTTTCTTTTTCCCTTTCCCAATGTCATTTTTGCACTCTCTTTTTCCCCTTTTTCTTTTTCTCTTCCTCTTTCCCCTAATTCTTTTTTCTCCAGTGACCACCTTTATTTGGAGTTATTAAAATTGTGAATACATCTGTGTTCAGTACTTCGTGCATTGTGCCTTGTTGTGTGATATTTTGTGCCTTTAAATCAATGCGGGAGAGAGAGAACTACATAACCAGACACCCAGAGAAGGGAGATAATGGGGAGACAAAGAAACAGTCCACATATAAAAGAGAAACAGGCATCACCAGAAAAGAAAGTAAATAAAATGGAGGCAACCAACTTGTCAGAGAAAGAATTCAGAGACATGGTCATAAGGTGGTTGAGAAGAATGGAAGACAAATTCAACAATATGTATAAGAACCAAAAGGAAATGATGAAGAACCAAGAAGAAATGACAAGTGACATCACTGCTATGAAGAACTAAATAGAAAGCATCAACAGTAGACTAGATGAAGCAGAGGATCACATAAGTGAGCTAGAAAACAAGATAGGAAAAAATACCCAAGAAGAACAGCTTCTAGAAAAAAAAATCAAAAAGCAGGAGGAGAGCCTAAGAGAACTTTGGGATAACATGAAAAGAAACAATATCCATGTAATAGGGGTGCCAGAAGGAGAGGAAACTGAGCAAGGAATAGAAAGCTTGTTTGAAGAAATAATGACAGAAAACTTCCCTGATATAGAGAAGAGAAAACTCGCACGAATCCAAGAAACTTATAGAGTCCCAAACAAAATGAACACCAAAAGACCAATGCCAAGGCACATTATAATTAAACTGGCAAACACCAATGACAAAGTAACAATTTTAAAAGCAGCCAGAGAGAGACAGAAAGTTACCTACAAAGGATCTCCCATCAGACTAGCGACTGATTTCTCAACAGAAACACATCAGGCAGGAAGGGAATGGAATGAAATATACAAAGTCTTGCAAAGGAAGGGTCTGAATCCAAGAATACTGTACCCAGCAAGGCTATCAACCAAAATTGAGTGTGAAATCAGGAACTTCACAGACAAAAAAGGACTAAGGGAGTTTGTTACCACCAAACCGGCAATGCAAGAAATGTTAAAGGGTCTGATGTAAAAAGAAAAAGAAAAAAAAAGGAAACGAAGAAGGAACACAGGGATAAAGAATAAAAGTGACAACAAACAATTATCTATAAATAATAACTTTAAATGTAACTGGATTAAATGCCCCAATCAAAAGACATAGGGTAACTGAGTGGATAAGAAAACATGACCCATATACTGCTGTCTACAGAAAACCCACCTCAGAAAAAAAGATGCACACAGACTGATGGTGAAGGGATGGAAAAAGGTTTTTCAGGCGAATGGAAATGAGAAAAAAGCTGAGGTAGCAATACTTATATCTGATAAATTAGATCTCAAAGTGAGGGACATAAAAAGAGATAAGGAAGGCCACTTCATAATACTAAAGGGAGCAATCCAACGAGAAGAAATAACTTTGGTAAACGTATACGCACCCAATATAGGAGCATCCAAATACATAAAAAATCTTCTGGAGGATATCAAGGGAGATATTGACAGCAATACAATCATAGCAGGGGACTTTAATAACCCACTATTATCATTGGACAAATCCTCTAAACAAAAAATCAGCAAAGAAACATCATTCCTAAATTACTTGCTAGATCAGATGTAATTAATCGACATCTTCAGAACACTTCACCCCAAAGCCACAGAATACACATTCTTCTCAAGTGCACATGGGTCATTCTCAAAAATGGACCATATATTGGCTCACAGGCAAAGTCTCTTCAAATTCAAGAAGATAGAAATCATATCAAGGCATCTTCTAAGATAAAAATAGCATAACATGGGAAATCAACTACAATAAAAACAATCTAAAAAATCAAACACATGGAGACTAAATAGCATGTTATTAAATAATTACTGGGTTACGACAGAGATCAAAGAAGAAGTAAAAAACCTCATGGCAACGAATGACAATGAAAACACAACAAACCAAAACCTATGAGACACAGTGAAATCAGTCTTGAGAGGGAAGTTCATAGCTCGACAAGCCTACTGCAAAGAACAAGAAACAATGACAATAAGTTACCTAAACCAAGAACTCAAAGATTTAGAAAGAGAGCTATAAGAAAAGCCCACTGTAAGCAAAAGGAAGGAAATAATAAAGATCAGAGCAGAGATAAATGACAGAGACCAAAAATAAAAAACACAAAACACAATACAAAAGATCAACAAAACCAAGAGCTGGTTCTTTGAAAGGATAAACAAGATTGATGAACCTCTATCCAAGCTCACCAAGAAGCAAAGAGAGAGGACCCAAATAAACAAAATCACAAATGAAAAAGGAGAAATAACAACAGATCCCACAGAAATACAAAGGATTGTTAAAAAATACTATGAACAACTCTATTCCAACAAACTGGACAACCTGGAGGAAATGGACATATTCCTAGAAAAATAAAACCTTCCAAAACTCAATCAGGAAGAATCTAAAAGTCTCAATAGGCCAATAACTATGGAAGAATTGAAGCAGTAATCAAAAAGGATCCAGCAAACAAAACCTGGGACCAGACAGCTTCACAGGGGAGTTTTAACATATATTCAAGGAAGAACTAAAACCTGTCCTCTTGAGACTATTCCAAAAAAATTCAAGAGGAAGGAACACTTCCAAGCTCATTCTAAGAAGCCAGCATTGCCTTAATACCAAAACTAGCTAAAGACAATGAAAGAAAATTACAGGCCAATATCCCTCATGAACATAGATGCCAAAATCCTCAACAAAATCTTAGCAAATGGGATACAGCAGTACATCAGAAAGATCATACACCATGACCAAGTAGGATTTATCCCAGGGATGCAAGGATGGTACAATATCCACAAATCAATAAACGTGATATATCACATAAACAAATTGAGAGATAAAAACCACATTGTCATATCAATTGATGCAGAAAATGCATTTGACAAAATCCAACACCTATTTTTGGTAAAAACTCTCAGCAAGGTGGCAATAGAAGGATCATACCTCAACATAATAAAAGCCATATATGACAAACCCACAGCCAACTTCATACTCAATGGGCAAAAACTAAAACCATTTCCCCTTAGAACAGGAAGAAGACAGGGATGCCCACTCTCACCACTCCTGTTCAACATAGTACTGGAAGTATTAACCATTGCAATTAGACAAGAAGGAGAAATAAAAGGCATCCAAATTGGAAAAGAAGAAATAAAACTGTCCTTATTTGCAGATGACATGATACTGTACATAAAAAACCCTAAAGACTCCATCAAAAACTTATTAGACTTAATAAATGAATTCGGCAATGTAGCAGGATACAAAATTAACACCAAGAAATCTATGGCACTTCTAAACACCAATAGTGAACTTACAGAAACAGAGACTAAAAAAGCAATCCCATTTACCATTGCACCAAAAAAATTAAGATACCTAGGAATAAACTTAACTAAAGAGGTAAAAGACCTCTACTCAGAAAACTACAGGACGTTGAAAAAAGAGATAGAGGAAGACATAAACAGATAGAAGAACATACCATGTTCATGAATTGGTAGAATCAATATCATTAAAATGTCCATATTACCCAAAGCAATTTATAAATTCAATGCACTCCCCATTAAAATACCAACAGCATATTTCACAGACCTAGAACGAACTCTCCAAAAATTCATCTGGAATTAAAAAAGACCCCAAATATTTGCAGCGATCCTGAGAAAGAAGAACAAAGTAGGTGGGATCTCAATACCAGATATCAAGCTGTGTTACAAAGCCACAGTGCTCAAAACTGCCTGGTACTGGCACAAGAATAGACATACAGACCAATGGAACAGAATAGAGAACTCAGAAATTGACCCAAACCAATATGCTCAATTAATATTTGACAAAGGAGGCAAGAACATACAATGGAGTAACAACAATCTCTTCAAAAAATGGTCTTCGGAAAATTGGACAGATACATGCAAAACAATGAGACTAGACCACCAACTTACACCATACACAAAAATAAACTCAAAATGGATAAAAGATGGGAAACCATAAAAATACTAGAGGGATTTAAAGGCAACAAATCTCAGACTTATGCCAAAGCAATTTCTTCACTGATACATCTCCTAGGGCATTGGAAACTAAAGAGAAAATAAACAAATGGGACTACATCAAAACAAAAAGTTTCTTCACAGCAAAAGAAAGCATCAACCAAACAACAAGAAAGCCCACTGCATGGGAGAACACGTTTGCCAATATTAACACTGATAAAGGTTTAATCTCCAACATTTATAGGGAACTCATACAACATTACAAAAGGAAGATAAACAATCCAATCAAATAATGGGCAAAGGACCTAAATAGAAACTTTTCAAAAGAGGATATTAAGAAAGTCAACAGACATATGAAAACATGCTGAAAGTCACTAATCATCCAAGAGATACAAATCAAAACAACAATGAGGTACCATCTCACACCTGTAAGAATGGCTATCATCAACAAATCAACAAATGACAAGTGCTGGAGAGAATGCGGAGAAAAGGAGCCCTCATGCACTGCTGGTGGGAATGCAGATTGGTGAAGCCACTATGGAAGACAGTATGGCATTTCCTCAAAAATTTAAAAATGGAACTGCCATTTGACCCAGTGGTCCTACTTCTAGGGATATATCCCAAGAAGCCAGAAACACCAATCAGAAAGGATATATGCACCCCTATGTTCATAGCAGCACAATTCACCATAGCTAAGATTTGGAAACAGCCTAAGTGCCCATCAGCAGGTGAAGGGATTAGAAAACTGTGGTACATCTACACAATGGAATACTATGCTACTGTAAAAAAGAAGAAATTCTTACCTTTGCATCAGCATGGGTGGAACTGGACAGCATTATGCTAAGTGAAATAAGCCAATCAATGAAAGAAAAATACCACATGACATCACTCATCTATGGATAATAAAGACCATTATAAACTGATAAACAAAAATTAGATACAGAAGCAGAACAGCATTAAACAGACTGTCAAACTACAGCAGGAAGGCCAGGAAGGGTTGGTGGGGAGGAGAAAGAGATCAACCAAAGGACTTTTATGCATCCATATAAGCATACCCAATGGACACAAGACACTGGGCGGGGGAGGGGGGGAAGTAGGGGAGAATGGGGGAAGGTCAAGGGGAAAAAAAGTGACATATGTACTACTCTTTGTAATATTTTAAGTAATAAAAAAAAGACAGTAGGAGAGCCTAAGGGAGCTTTGGGACAACATGAAAGAAGTAACATCTAAACTAATAAAAGCGAAATAGTAAAATTAACCATTTCTTCGGGACGGGGTAAGCCATGCCCACCAGCCAATCAGAGTGGCTACATGCAAACTGACCCAGCCAAGATGGCGGCTGGTAGTCACGGAGACAGCAGCGGCTCAGGCAGCCTGGCACAGACAGGTGCAGCGCAGGCCGTTGGAGGTGGCTGGGGAAGCAGCGTGGAAGACAGGGCCAGGGGGCCACAAGACACCAGGACCAGGGGGCACGGTGAGCAGAGGCATCTGGGACACCTTAGCCACCACCCCGGCAAGGCCTAGGCTGAAGCAGTGGCTGCGGAAGATGAGATGAGGGGGCGTGGAGAGCAGAGGCATCGGGGATCCCTAGCCAGCACCTAGGCCGGGCCTGGCGGAAGACAGGACAAAGGGGCAGGGCAAGCCAGAAGTGTCAGGGACCCCCTAGCCTCGGCTGGGGCAGTGGCTGCGGAAGACGGGATGAGGGGTGTGGTGAGCCAGAAGTATCGGAGACCCTCCAGCCACAGCCCTGGGCCGGGCCTAGGCTGCGGCAGTGACTGTGGAAGATGGGAGAAGGGTGTGCGGTGAGCAGAGGCATGGGGACCCCCAGCCAGCGCCTAGGCTGGGCCTTGGCTGGGGTGGTGGTTGTGGAAAACAGGATGAGGGGGCGCAGTGGTGGCCTAGGCTGGGGCAGTGGCTGCAGACCATGGAACCAGGGGGTGTGGGGATGCAGAGGCATCAGGGACCCCCAAGCCACCGCCTCGGCCTGGCCTTGGCCAGGGTAGCAACTGCAGAGAATGGGACCAGGGGGCCAGAGAGCCAGAGGTATCAGGGAGCCCCCAGGCACAACCCTGGCAAGCCTCAGCTGGGGCAGTGGCTGGGAAAGACAGAACGAGGGGGCTGGCGAGCCAGAGGCCTAGCCTTGGCTGGGGCAGTGGATGTGGAAGATGGGACGAGGGGGCACAGTGAGCAGAGGCATCGGGGAGCCCCCAGCCACCGGGACCAGTGGGCACGGTGAGCCAGAGGCTTGGGGACCCCCCCAGCCACTGCCTGGGCCAGGCCTCGGCTGAGGCAGTGGCTGCAGATGATGGGACCAGGGGCCATGGTGAGCCAGAACCATTGGGAGCCTCCAACTGCCCTCGGCCAGGGTGGTGGCTGAGGAGGAGGGGACAGGGGGCATGAGCCAGCCATCGGGGACCCCACAGGAAGCACCCAGCAGGGCCTGCTTGCCCATCCCTGTGGTGTGGAGCAGACAGGCCTGGCAGAGAGCAGAGAACCATGGAGTGGGCCCAAGCCATGAGTAGCACATCTCCTGAGGGCCCCCAAATTGGATAAGGTGCAGGTCCAGCTGAGGGACCTCCTAGTCTGCCTTCCCCCTCCCCCATCTAGCCATGCACGAATTTCGTGCACCGGGCCCCTAGTACAAAATAATAGGGGTGCCAGAATGACAGGAAGTGGAACAAGGGTTAGAAAACCTATTTGAAGAAATAATGTCATAAAACTTCCCTGATATGGGAAAGAACAAAATCAAACAAGCACAGAGAGTCACAAAGAAATGAAACTGAAAAGACCTACACCAAGACACATCATAATTATAATGGCAAACGTTCAGAACAAAGAGATTCATTAGATTTCACAAATAAATTAGATCATATATTTGTCTTTCTCAGTTTTGCTTTTTTCACTTAGCATAATATTTTACAGGTCCATACATGCTTCCCCAAAGAATAAGAGATCCCTCTTTTTTATAGTTGCATAGTATTCCATAGTGTATATAATGATGGCTTTTTATCCATTCATCGCCTAATAAGCACATAGGCTGTTTTCAAATGTTAGCTATCTATATATATAAAAGCTTAAGTGACCAAATGACCAGTCAACCTGTCATTATGATGTACATTGACCACCAGGGGGCAGAAACTCAATTCAGAAGCTTCCCCCTGGTGCTTAGTATGCTCCCACGGTGGGAGCACTGGTCAGCTGACCTACAGACACCAGATGTTGGGTTCAGGGCAGGCAAGCACAGCTGGGGCAGTGCGAGCCTCTCCCGCCTCTGTGGCAGTGCTACCCCAGGCTGCCTGCCACTTCACACATTACTACATCCCCTGAGAGGTCCCAAATTATGAGAGGGCACAGGCCAGACTGAGAGACCCCACCAGTGAAAGAATCTGTACACCTGGCCTTTAGTTGTAAATAATCCTGCTATAAACATAGAGGTGCATATATTCTTTTTGATTGGTGTTTTGGGGTTTTTAGGATATATTCCAAGAAGTGGGATCACTGGGTCAAATGGAAGTTCTATTTTTAATTTTTTTAGGAAGCTCTATAATATTTTCCCTAATGGTTTCACCAATCTGCATTCCTGCCACCAGTGAACTAATATTTCCTTTTTTTCACATTCTTGCTAATACTTGTGTTTGTTGATTTTTTGATGATAGCCATTCTGACAGGGGTGAGGTGATATTTCATTGTGGTTTTAATTTGCATTTCTTTGATGATTAGTGACTTTGAACATTTTTTCATGTGTCTCTTGGCGATTTGTATGTTCTTTTTAGAAATGTCTATTTAGGTCTTCTGCCTATTTTTTAATCTGATTGTTTTTCTTCTTTTTGTTGAGTTGTATGAATACTTTACATATTTTGGATATTTACCCCTTACCAGATGTATCGTTGTCAAATATGTTCTCTCATTCAGTGGATTCCCTTTTTAATTTGATGGTGGTTTCTTCTGCTGTGCAGATGCTTTTTATTTTGATTTAATCCTATTTATTTATTTTCTCCTTAGTTTCCTTTGCCCTTGGAGATGTATCCATAACCATATTGCTGTGTGAGTGGTGGAGATTTTACTGCCTATGTTTTCTTCTAAAATTTTAGTTTCATGCTGTACATTTAAGTCTTTTATCCACCTTGAGTTTATTCTTGTGTATGGGGTAAGTTGGTGGTCTAGTTCCATCTTTTTGCATGATTCTGTCCAGCTTTCCCAGCATCGTTTGTTGAAGGAAGTGTCTTTACTCCATAGCCTTGCCTTCTTTGTCAAATATTAATTGACCATAATGGTGTAGGTCATTTTCTGGTGTTTCTGCTCTAACCATTGGTCTGTATGCATGTTCTTATGCCAGTACCAGTCTTTTTTGGTTATAATGTCTTTGTAGTATAGTTTTATATCTGGTATTGTTATCCCTCCTACTTTGTTCTTCTTTCTTAAGATTGCTGGAGCTCCATCCATGCTGCTGCAAATGGTAAGAATTCCTTCTTTTTTTACAGCAGCATAGTATTCCATTGTGTAGATGTACCACAGTTTTCTAATCCATTCATCTGCTGATGGGCACTTAGGCTGTTTCCAAATCTTAGCTATGGTAAATTGTGCTGAGTGAAATAAACGAGTCAATGAAAGAAAAATACCACATGATCTCACTTATTTATGGATAATAAAGACTGTTTAAATTAATGAACATAAACAGATACAGAGATAGAACAACATTTAACAGACTGTCAAACTACAACTAGAAGGCTCAGGAGGGTTGGGGGGAGTTAAGAGATCAACTGAAGGACTTGAAACGGGGGTGAGTAGGGGAGGAGGAGGGAAAATCAGGGGGGAAAATGGAGACTTATTTAACACTCTTTGTAATACTTTAAGCAATAAAACAAAAATAAAATAAAATAAAATAAAATAAAATAAAATAAAAGATTGCTGCAGCTATTCTGGGTCTTTTATGGTTCCATATAAATTTTGGAGCATTTGTTCTAACGCTATGAAATATTCCATTGGTGTTTTAGTAGGGATTGTGTTCAATCTGTAGATTGCTTTGGGTAGTATAGACATTTTAAGGATTTTAATTCTTCCACTCCATGAACATGGTATATGCTTCAATTTCTTTAAGTCTTCCTCTATTTCTTTTTTCAATGTTTTACTGAAAGCACTGCTATAGGCCCTGGCTGAGAAGAGGCAGAGCTAAAGTAGAAGTCTTTTACTTGCTTGGTCAATTTTATTTATATGTGTTTTCTAAAGGTCTTTTACTTCCTTGGTTAAGTTTATTCCTAGGTATTTTGTTCTTGTTGTTGCAAAGGTAAATGGGGTTGCTTTCTCAGTTTCTTTTTCTGAGAGTTCATTATTGGTGTATGAAAACGCCATTGAATTGTGGATGTTGATTTTGTATCCTGCTACCTTACTGAATTTATTTATTAAGTCTAATAGCTTCCAGGTGGAGTTTTAGGGTTTTTTATATACAATATCATGTCATCTGAAAATAATGACAGTTTTCCTCCTTCCTATTCAATTTAATGCTTTTTATTTCTTTTTCTTGTCTGATTGCTGTGGCTACGATTTCCAGTACTATGTTGAATAAGAGTGGTGAAAGAAAACATCTGGTCTTGTTCCTGTTCTTAAGGGAAATGCTTTTAGTTTTTGCCCATTGAGTATGATGTTGGGTGTAGTTTATAATATATGGCCTTTATTATGTTGAGGTATGATCCTTTTATTCCCACTTTATTGAGAGTTTTTATTTAAAAAACAAGTGCTGTATTTTGCCGAATGCTTTTTCTGCATCTATTGATATGATCATGTTTTCATCTTTCAATTTATTTATATATCACATTTACTGATTTGTGAATATTTTTCCTTTCTTATATCCCCAGAATAAATCACACCGTATATGATCTTTTTAATGTATTGCTGGATCTAACTTGGTAATAATTTGCTGAGGATTTTAGCATCTATGTTCATTAGGAATATTGGCCTGTAATTTTCTTTCTTTGTAGTGTCTTCATCTGGTTTTGGAATTAGGTTAATCCTAGCTTCATAAAAAAGAGCTTGAAAGTGTTCCTACTTCTTGAATTTTTTGAATTAGGTTGAGGAGGATGGGGTGTTAGTTCTTCTTTGAATATTTGGTAAAATTCACCTGTAAATCCATCCAGTCTAGGAGTTTTGTTTGCTGGAAATTTTTAAATTACTGCTTCAATTTAATCGGTTATTATTGGCTTACTCAGGTTTTCTGATTCTTCCTGATTGAGATTTGGGATATTTGATGTTTCTACAAATTTGTCCATTTCACTTTGATGGTCCAGTTTGCTGACATATAGTTATTCATAGTATTTGCTTACAACCCTTTGTATTTCTGTGGTGTCCATAGTTATATTGCCTCTTTCATCTCTGATTTTATTTATTTGGGTCCTCTTTCTTTGTTTCTTGATAAGTCAGGCTGGGGGGATTCATCAATCTTGTTTATATTTTCAAAGATGCATCATTCAGATTTATTGATCTTTTGTACCTTTTTTCCTTTAGTCTCTATATCATTAATTTCTGTCCTTATCTCTATTATTTCCTTTTTCTACTTCTTCTGGGTTTGTCTTGCTGTTCTATTTCTTTTTTATTGAAATATATTGTTATTGATTTCAGAGGGGAAGGAAGAGGGAGAGAGAATAAAAACATCAATAATGAGAGAGAATCAATGATTGGCTGCCTCCTGAGCACCCCTATTTGGGGATTGAGCTTGCAATCAGGCACGTGCTCTTGACTGGAATCAAACCTGGGAACTTTCAGTTCACAGGCCAACGCTCTATCCACTGAGCCAGACCAGCTAGGGCTGTTATATTTCTAGTTCACTTACTTTTTAAAGTTAGATAGTTTATTAGTACTTTTTCTTGTTTCTTGAGGTAGGCTTGCAGTCCTATGAACTTCCTTCTTAGGACTTCTTTTGCAGTGCCCCATAGGTTTTGGGTGTGTTCATTTTCATTTGTTTATAGGATTGGTCTCATTGGAAATTCATTCATTGTTTATTACCATGCTATTGTTCTCCCTGAATTTGAATCTTTTTGAATTTTTTTTAATTGTAGTTTATTTTTAATTTCATGCCATTGTGATCTGAGAACATGCTTGGTATTATATCAATCTTCTTGAAATTATATAGAATTGTTTTGTTTCCTAACATGTGGTCTATCATTGAGAATGTTCCATGTCACTTGAGAAGAATACATATTCAGTTGCTTTGGGGTGAAATATTCTGTAAATATCAGTTAGATCCACCTGATCTAGTGTGTAATTTAAGGCCCATGTTTCCTTGTTGAATTTTTGTCTGAAAGATATATCCAGTCATGTGAGTGGGGTATTAAAGTCCCCCGCTATAACTGTAGCTCTCCCTTAAAGTCCATCAAAAGTTGCTTAATATTTTTGGGTGCTTCTATATTGGGTTCATATATGTTTACAATGGTTATGTTTTCTTGTTGAATCATTCCATTTAATATAATGTAGTGGCCTTTTTTTGTTATGGCCTTTGTTTTGAAGTCTATTTTGTCTGATATGAGTATTTCTAGTTGAGCTTTTTTTCCCCTTTCCATTTGCATGGAATATATTTTTGCATTCCTTCACTCTCAGTCTGTGCATCCTTTGTTCTGAGGTGGGTCTCTTGAGAAAGCATATACATGAACCATGTTTTATTATTCATTCAGTCTTTTGATGAACATTTAGTCAATTTACATTTGAGGTTATTATTGATGTGGTTTTATTTATTGCCATTTTTATTTTCTTTATGCCTTCTATCCGCTGTCCTTTTCTTCTTCTTAAAGAAGTCCCTTTAACATTTCTTGCATTTCTGGTTTGGTGGTAATGTACTCTTTTAACCTCTTTTTGTCTAGAAAGCTTTATATGTCATCTTTAGTATTATATAGCCTTGCTGGATACAGTACTCTTGGATTTAGGTCCTTGCTTTTCATTACTTTGTGTACTTCATGCCACTCCCTTTTGGCCTGAAGTGTTTCTCTTGAGAAGTCAGTTGACACTCTAATGAGAACTACTTTTCTGTCTCTCTCTTGCTGACTTTAAGATTATTTCTTTGTCTTTAACATTTGCATTTTAATTGTGGTGTGTCTAGGTGTGAGTCTCTTTGGGTTCATCTTGATTAGTTCTCTCTATGATTCTTGAACTTATATGGCATTTTTCTTCACCAGGTTGGGGAAGTTTTCTTTTATTTTTTCTTTAAACAAGATCTCTGTTCCTTGATTATCCTCTGCTCCTTCTGGTATTCCTGTAAGGTGGCTATTGTTACATTTCATGTTGTCCCAGAGCTCTCTTAAAGCTATTTTCCTGCTTTATAATTCTTTTTTATATTTGCTGCTCTAATTGGTATTTATTTCTACCTTGTCTTCAAAATGGCTTATTTGGTCTTCTGTTTCATCCAATATATTTTTAATACTTCCAGTGTGTTCTTCATGCCAGAAATATCAGTCTTTATTTCTGGTTTGTGTTCGGCCTCTATTTTCCTTCTCATGCTGTTGTAGTTTGTACAAAGTTCCTTATGCATCTTTATAACCATTGCTAGGACTCTATTTCTGATAAGTTGCTTGATTTCATCTCATTTAGTTCTTTTTCTGGAGATTCCTTCTTTTCTCTCATTTGGGGTTGTTCTTTGTCTACCCATTTAGCTGTCTCTTCATGTTTGCTTCTATGTATTAGATAGAACTGATATGCCTTCCACTCTTTGTGGGATTGCCTTATGTAGAAGTTGTCTTGAGGGGTCTAGTGGTTTAGTCTCTTTGGTAACCTGAGCTGGATGCTCTAGGATTGCCTTTTGTGTGCATTGTTTGAGCTCTCCTGTTGTAATTGTTGATGGCTGGTTTGTGGGAGTGATCTTTGCTCTAACTTGCTGCTAGTGAAGTTCAACCCCAGTGGTGTTGTGCCATCTGGCCAGTGATCTGGACTCCTTAGTCCAGAGGTGATGTCTGACTTGATTCTCACACCTTGATTGATCTTGTCCTGGGGTTCTGGGCTGTACTTCCTTCCCCCGTGGAGCTGGTCCTGCAGGTGTCAGCTGTAGGCTCTTGGGATCCTGCTGGCTTTTGCCTCACTGAGCAGTCTGGGATGGTGTCTATAGCAGTGACCCAAACTTCTGTTTCTGACTAATTAGATCAGGCAAAGACTCAAAGCCTCCAGAGAGCCACCTCTGTCTACAGAATGATTGAATTCGGTTTGAGAGTCCTCAAGCAAGGTGCACAGGTAGGGTGAGAGATTTTCCAATAGGGTGGGACCATTGCTTCTGCCTGGAGTCTAATTGTTACTCTCAGTCTCATAATGTGCTTCAGAAATTCCACAGGGTGTGGTATGAGATTTTCCAATAGGGTGGGTCTATCCCTACACTTGCCCCTCCCTCCCCAGGGGCAAACACAGGGGCAAACAGGATAGTACAGGTTTTCCTGAGAAAGATGATCTCTGCAGCATGAAGGAATGACTCAGCACAGGAAACCAGGGTGTCTGCCTCCTGAGCTCTATCTCTTCATCCTCCAATCCTGGTTTATGTTTGTTCAGTTTTAGTCTACTGTGCCTTCCCTCTGCCAGAGCACAAAGTGAGTGGCTGCACTCAGAAAGGAAACTCTAGATACAGGTTCTAATTTTAGCTCTGTTAAAGCCCCAGCTACACTTATTCTATGAATGGACTAAGGGAAGTGGGACTTTGGCAACCTAGGGATTTAAGTCAATGCAAATAAATATCACCTGTCTCATGGGTGTCTCAGAAAATTCTTTTTTTAGAGATATTGCAAGAATTCTACTCTTATTGGCAACCAGGAGAGACTAGGCCTTCCTCCCATTAACATTTTCATTATCACTATCTATGTGCTTCAGAAAAAAACAAAAAAAAAAAAAACATATTTGCATTGACTAGTTCAAGTTTTCTCATCCATTAATCTACTATGTGGTTTCTATTCCCTTATTAGTTTGTCAAGTTATTTATATGTGGTATGTTTGTAAATGAGTTGAGTTGCTTACAATAGTTTTTATTAAAAAATGTAATAGTTCTCAGCTAATTAGAATTGGTGAAGAAATAATGAAATTTTAGTAATATATATAACTCTGCCTTCCACTTTATCTCTGGTCTTCTCTGAGATACCCTGAGAAAAGACAGCCTAGATGGGATGTTGGCACCCTGTAAAAATTAATTTAATCTATTTTTCCAACTTTATTAATTTGAAAACAAAATTGAAATTTTATAAAATCATCAGGTAATATTATGTGTTTGTTTTTATTGCTATAAATATAGGAATTTATGAATCATAAAACATAGGAGTGAAACTTTTATCACCAAAATCACACTGGTTTATACAAATGCTATCTCCCTGTGATCCTCTCAAAAGTTTATTTTTAATTTCTGTGTGTTTTCAAAGTAGCTGTAGTATATCCTGCAGATTTAATTTAACCAGCAAATGTGCTTTGTTTGGTCTACACAATTTAATTTTTATTGAATTAATTAACTTAAATAAAGTTTATATAGAACTCTGGATAGATATCCAAATCACTTTCTAAGACCTTGAGAAAAAATAGTTTAAATCAAGCTGCTCTTAATTTTAAAATACTTTTTAAAGGTGTGATTATTTAAATGAAAATGAATCCAGATGCTACTCAATTATTACCAAAAGAGAGAAACAGAGGAAACCTGTGGTTATGCCTTGCTGCACTGCTGAGTTCCAGGGTTACTATATTATCAATGTCCGTTGCTGGGTGAAACAAGGGGCACATTTTCCAGACAGGAAAGCAGAGCCCACACTGTGCAGATGCCTGTGCTCTTAAAAGAGAACACCTGCCAGCTTGCATCTGCATCATTTCAGTCCTTTTGTCCTTAAACTTCTCAGGGTCTGAGCTTCTGTGAGAAGCAGTGTTATCCTGAAAATAAAAGGCCAGAGTTAGAAACAACAATCAGTTTCTTAGAATTATCAAAAATAGCTATTTGTGAAGCACAGATTTAGACAGATGCCCAAATAGTGTTCTGATTAGGAGACCAAGGCCGTGGGTGTCTATGAGAAGGAGAAAGGGAAGATGACATCAATAGAAGGAAGGCTTTTCTGTTGGTGCAGACAAGCTAACATAGTGACACTAATTCTAAAGAATGTTTTCCATGACCCGTCTAGTAGTCATCAGTTCGATGGTCATAATATATGCTTTCCTGTTATCTTTGCAAACAGTTCTTTGGGACATAAGTTACTTCATGCCCAGTGCAAGGTTATTTTGCCATTTTAACATTCCAGCGTCTTGAGGTGTAAATCATGCACTTCCTCTCAGATAACAGCTCTGGCGCAGTTTTCAAGTGACTCTGCTTATATTATTTGTCACAACAGCTTTGCACGTATGCTAAGTTTTGCCTTTCATGTTTGTGGTAAGCATGTTAATGGTCCCCAAGGATGTCAATGTCTTAGTCCTATAAGTATTTTAGTCTTAATGACCTGTGCAAAGATAATTCAAATTTGCAGATATAAATTTGCTAATCTTTATATGCTAAACTAATATAAAATTTAGATTATCTTGAATTATCTCATGACTCCAACATAATCACAATGATCTTTAAAAATTGAGAGTGGAAGGTAGAAATCTGACAAATGGAATCATGAGAAAGTCTCAAGCATAAGGTTACAAATAAAGTAGAGGAGGCGCATATTAGCCAAGGAATGTGGGTGGCCTTTAAAAACTGGTAAGAATAATGAGTCAGATTTTCCCCAAGAGTCTTTGTAAAGGAGCCAGTCTTATACACTTTTATTTTATCCCAGTGAGACCAATGCTAGCTTTCTGTCTTAAAGAAAAGTAAGATAATAAATTTGTTGTAAGTCATTAAATTTTTAGTAATTTTCTATAGCACCAATAGGACTCCAATATAGGTTTTTCTAATTGAGACAGAGTGCTACTATAAAAAATACCTTAAACCACAAGTGAGGCTTTGAATTTAGCAGTGGGAAGAGCCTGAAATTTTTTTGAGGAACATGAGAAAAGCACATAGGTTAACTTGAATAGATATTAGTAAAAGTATGACTGTTATGCCATGGTTGGGTGGCTCAGTTAGTTGGAGTGCCATGCTATATTCCAAAAGGTTGCAGGTTCGATTTCCAGTCAGGATACATGCCTGGGTTGGGAGTTGCATCCTTGGTCAGGGCGTATACAAGAGGCAACCAATCAATGTTAGAGAAAAGGTGATTCTTGTTATATAAAAGGAAAAAGCTGAGCAGATTTGTGTAAACCAGAATGTGTGTAAAGTGAAATTGGATTCAGCTGAGATTTTCAAGCAGCTTTACAGCCTGGTTTCTTCTCATTGCTTACAGTGAGATCCAAGAGGGAAGAGATTTAGATAAGAACGCCTGAAACTAATATAACCGTAATATAATGTTGTGTACCAACTATCCTATCTAATAAAAGAGTAATATGCAAATTAACCATCACTCTGTGACAAATATGGCAGTGCCAATAGTGGTGGGGCCGGATGCTGGTGGCATCAGCCTGACAACGTAAGCCCAGAAGGCGTTGCCTCAGCAACCCGTGAGCAGGTCTCACTTCCCTGGAGAAGGCAAGCACTGCCAACAGGCATCCCCAAGAAGGGCCTGCTCATGGGTCACTGAGGTAATTGGGGAGCAGGGAGGGCTGGCCCTGCCTCAGGCAGCAAGCAGGCAGGGCCTGCCTGCTTCCTGGTGGAGGGGGTGAGATCAGGGAGCAGGCAAGC
The DNA here is from genome assembly GCA_004026665.1 of Murina feae. Lineage (NCBI taxonomy): Eukaryota > Metazoa > Chordata > Mammalia > Chiroptera > Vespertilionidae > Murina > Murina feae. The sequence goes on from PVJC01010007.1 coordinate 24,188, forward strand.
ATGGCCAGCAGGCAGCATCCAGCCCTGGCCACAGCTCAAGGGAGAGAACAACATTCAGGGGAGGCCAGGAGCCTGAGAGATCAACACAGAAGGGTGCCTGCTCCAAGTCTCCAAGGTGTGCCTGGGGGCAGGCCCCCAGAGGACAGACAGACACACACACACACAGGGAAACTGCTCCAGTGGGGACACACACACTCACATACACACACACACACACACACGGGGTGCCTGCTCCCAGCCTCTAATGTGGCTGGGAGCAGGCCCCCAGTGGGGACATACACACAAAGGGTGCCTGCTCTGAGCCTCCACAGTGCAGCTGAGGGTAGGTCCCCAGCGGACACACACATACACACACACAGCAACTGTGAGACCAGGCCATCAGCAGGACATCCACTGAGGGGTCCCAGATTGCGAGAGGGGTCAGGCTGAGCTGAGGAACCCCTATCCTCCCCCCATGCATGAATTTCGTGTACTGGTCCTCTAGTAATTAAATAAAATAGAACTGTGAGCACAATGAAACTAGAAATTGTTGATTTGGGAATTCTCAGCCTATCCAGGACACCGGAGATATTATAATCAGGAGATTCAGTGTCAGGAAACTGGCCCTAGAAAAAGCCAAAGATGCAGCTGGACAACCTTCCCTAATATCTCAAAAACAAAAAAAAATAGAAAAGAGTATCCAGTCACACACACACACTGCTGCCGAAATTTAGCATGTGACTCACAGAGCCTATGGGCAATTTAAGCAGAAACTATAAGTCTGAGGGAATTATCTGTAGAGAAACATGTTGTGTTTTGCTTTGTGATTTGTTTTGTTTTGTTTTGTTTTGTTTCTGTAATGGAGTGAATCCTGTAGAAATGCATAGAAAGCCCACACATTTCTGAAGGGCTGTGTAATAACACAGCTTGGAGACTATCTTATATTATCTAGGTAAACTCAACATAATAACTAGATTCCTGAAAGTAGAAGAATGAGGTGGAAAAAAACTGGACAAATGGCAAATTGGTAAGCTAAAATGACCTGAAGTTTCTGACCTTAAAGATGGAGGAAAGAGACATAAAATGAGTGCAAGTGGCCTAAAGTGATTCTCCAACAGTGACCACTCGCACACAATCTCTCATACCTTGATGTCAATTTGTTGAGACCAAACAGCCTCTAAACCACAGGCCCCATTTGCACACTATCTTCCACAAAACAGAAGAGGAAGAAATATTTCCCAAAAGATGTCTCAATGAAAGCATCACTCTGTTACCTACAACATACAAAGGTAGCATAAAAAAAGTTACAAAGGAATGTATCTATAAATTAGACATAAAATCAGCAAAATATCAGAAAACCTAATTCAACTACATATACCATATTTTCCGGTGTATAAGATGACTTTTTAACACAGGAAAATCTTCTCAAAAGTCAGGGGTCATCTTATATGCCGGGTGTCGTCTTATAGTGCAGGTGCTGGAACTTCTGAGCCAGACTGGAAAATCTGCGGTCATTGCATGTGGGGCGGGGAGGGGAGGGGGAGCTCAAAAACGGCTGCACTCCATTCATTTTGATGGAGCTGGACGGAGACTGCAAGTGTCTCTGTTAGACTCCTTTTTGTGCCACATACAGTCTCCGTCCAGATTTTTTAACCCAGGAAAATCTTCTCAAAAGTTGTGTGTCCTCTTATACGCCCAGTCATTTTTACTCTGGAAAACACAGTACACATAATTATAAAACACTAGAAGCCTGGTGCACAAAAATTGGTGCACTTGGGATGCGGGGGATACCTTAGCCTGGCCCTCTCGCAGTCTGGTACCCTCTGGGGATGTCCACCTTCTGGCTTAGGCCCGCTCCCCAGGGGATCAGGCCTAAGATAACAGTCAGACATCACTCTGGCAGCCCTGGAGCCTCAGGGGATGTCCACTTGCCAGCAAGGAGCAGGCCTAAGCTATAGTCGGACATCCTTAGTGCTGCTGAGGAGGCAGGAGAGACTCCCACCACCACTGCTGTACTGGCAGCTGTCATCCTGGCTTATGCCTGAGCAGAGTTCCCCCTGTGGGAGTGCACTGACCTCCAAGGGCATCTCCTGCATTGAGCGTCTGCCCCTGGTGGTCAGTGTGTATCATAGTGACCAGTCATTCTGCTGCTAGGGTCAATTTGCATATTATTCTTTTGTTATATAGGATAGAGGCCTGGTGCATGGGTGGGGGCCGGCTGGTTTGCCCTTAAGAGAGTTCTGGATCAGGGTGGGGTTTCCTCTGGAGTGCCTGGCCAGCCTGGGTGAGGGGCTGATGGCTTTTTGCAGGCTGACCGCAGCCCCTTCAGGCTGGGGGTCCCCATTGGGGTGCCTGACCAACCTAAGTGAGGGGCTGATTGTTGTTGGCAGGCTGAGCACACTCCCCTCAGGGTGAGGAGGGGGTCCTGCTGGGGTACCTGGCCAGTCTGGGTGAGGGGCTGATGGCTGTTAACCAGCCGACCATTGCCCCCAGCAACCCAAGCTTCCAATGAGACTAGCTGGAATCAGTTATCTAGGGTTTATTTATGTCCTACAATTGGAACTTCGTTGCCTTGAGCGGAGACCACAGCTGGCCAGGGCAGGCGAGAAGCTTGGCTTCCTTCATCGCTTCCTGCTTGCTCCAGTTCTGTGACTGCCAGCTGCCATCTTGGTTGGGTTAATTTGCATATAGTTGCTCTGATTGGCTGGTGGGTGGGGCTTGGGGCATAACTGAAGTGCTGTCAATTTACGTTTCTATTTTATTATATTGAACTAGAGGCCTTGTGCATAAAAATTTGTGCACTCAGGGGGGTCCCTCAGCCTGACCTGTGCCCTCTTGCAGTCTGGAACCCCTCAGGGGATGTCCACCTGTTGGCTTAGGCCTGTTTGCCAAGAGATCAGGCCTAAGCTGGCAGTCAGACATTCCTTTGGCAGCCCAGGAGCCCTCAGGTGATGTCCACTTGCCAGTGGGGCACAAGCTTAAGCTGCAGTTGGACATCCTTAGCACTGCTGAGGAGGCGGAAGAGGCTCCCACCACCATCTCTGTACTGGAAGCCATCAACCTGGCTTGTGGCTGAGCAGAGCTCTCTCTGTGAGAGCACACTGACCACCAGGGGGCATCTCCTGCATTGACCGTCTGCCTACTGGTGGTCAGTGTGTATCATAGTGACCAGTCATTCCCAGTGGTTTTGCTGTTAGGGTCAATTTGCATATTATCCTTTTATTAAATAGGATAGAGGCCTGGTGCATGGGTGGGGGCTGGCTGGTTTGCCCTGATGGGTGTCCTGGATTAGGGTGCAGGTCCAACTGGGCTGTCTGGCCAGCCTAGGTGAAGGGCTGAGGGCCATTTTCAGGATGACTATACCCCCTTCAGGTTGAAGGGTCCTGCTGGGGTGTCTCTTGGGTGAGAGGCTGATGGCTGTTTGCAGGCTGGCCAAGGCCCACAGTGGGAACCCTCACCCCTGAGCATGTGGTCATCCTGGGTGAGGGGCTGATGGCTGTTTGTAGGGTGGCCAACCCCCCAGTCACCCAAGCTCCCAGCAAGGCTAGCTAGAAGTAGGTATCTGGGTTTATTTATCTTCTATAAGTAAAACTTTTTGCCTTGAGCAAAGGCCAAAGCAGGCCAGGGCAGGCAGGAAACCTGGCTTCCTCCATCACTGGGCAACGAAGCCTCCTGCTTGCTCCAGCTCCCTGGCTGCTGGTGGCCATCTTGGTTTAGTTAATTTGCATATAGTAGGTCTGATTGGTTCGTGGGCGTGGCTTGGGGTATAACAGAGTTGTGGTGTATTTGCATGTTTCTCTTTTATTAGATTAGATGGCCCCATAAAATTTATTCCAGATATTCAAGATTTTATAAAAATAAAATAGTTCCATATATTTTTTAAAATCAGAAAAGTAATCCACCATATTGAGAGCCTAAGGGAAAAATATCACATAATCACATCAATAAGGATGGAGTAGCCATATAAAATTTATTAAAATTTAATACCTATTCCTTATTTAACAAAGAAACTTTCAGTAATCTATAAATAGGAGGGAAACTTCTTTAACTTGACAAGGAACATATACCACTTCAAAACAATTAAATTTAATGGGTATCATACAAAATATAACCAGTGTCATCTTAGGGATACAAAAACTGCATGTTTTCTCTATCAGATTGTGAACAAGGATAGAATGTCTACTTTTACTAATATTATTGAACAGAGTACTAGAAATTCTACTCATTTCAGTAAGACAAGAAAAATAAATAAAAGCCATACACATTAGGAAAAAAGAATAAAAATGTGTTGAAGGGATATTCCAAGTATTCTACAAAATAATATAAATAAAAGCCTTAAATCTGATAAATGACACTAGGAAGTTCACTGGATGCATGCTCAGTGTGTAAGAAGCACTCACATTTCTATGAACAATGAACATGTAGACATCAGTGTTAAAAATGTAAAACCATTTGCAGTAACTTCAAAGTAAATGAAATCCTTAGATACATATCTATGTATACATAATTTATATTTAAATAATATCCATGAGAATAAATAAAATTAATGAAGACATAAATAAAGGTACATAAATTGCTCACAGACTGGAAGACTCAATGTAGTAAGATGTCGATATTCCTTAGGTTAATCTATAGGATTAAGACAATTTCTATCAAAACCCCAATAAGGACTTTTGTAGACATAGCAAATATACCATAAAATGTATATTGAAATGTGAATAAAACAATAAGGTAGAAAGAATTATTGCACTCAATATGAAGACCTATTTTATACCAAAAAAAAATGAAGATAATATGGTTTTAGTACAAGGACAGACACAACAGAGTAGAGAATATAGAAGTAGTTCAATGCAAATATACTCCACTCATTTTGAGAAATAAATAAAAATTCAGTGAAGGATAGATTACTTTTTCACAAAAGATGGTGGGGCAATTAGAAATCTATAGGCAAAACATGAACCTCAATCTAAACCTCACATAAGATTAAAGATTAAGCCAAAATAGATTATCAATGTGAACATAAAACTATAATTATTTCATAAAAGTGATTTTTAAATTAAGAATATAAGAAAAAATATTTGAAATATTTAACACAAAAAGCATAATCCATAAAAGAAACAACTAAAAAATTAAACCTTATAAAAATTTAAAATTTTTCTCTGCTAAAGTCCATGTGAAGAAGATAAAACGATGAGCAATAAATTGGGAAAATATATTTATAAGCCACATATGCCTAAAATAATTAGTACTTAAAATATAATAAAAATACTCGAATAAGTCAACAGTAAACTAAATAGAAATGCAATTAGAAAATGGGCAAATGATTTCCACAGATATATCATTCAAGAGGATAAACATGCCCTAGATGGTTTGGTACAGTGGTTAGAGTATTGGCCCAAGGACTGAAGGGACACGGGTTTGATTCTGGTCAAAAGCATATACCACATTTTCCGGCGTATAAGACAACCCCCAACTTCTGAGAAGATTTTCCTGGGTTAAAAAGTCTGGATGGAGACTGTATGTAGCACAAAAAGGAGTCGACCAGAGACACTTGCGGTCTCCGTCGGGCTCCATTGAAATGAACGGAGTGCGGCCATTTCTGAGCTCCCCCATGGTATGCGGGGACCGCAGATGTTCCAGTCTGGCTGGGAAGTTTCAGCACCCACCCTATAAGACGACACCCGGCCGGAAAATACGGTACCTCAGTTACAAGCTCCATCCATGGACCCTTCAGGGTACATGCAGAAGGCAACCAATCATGTCTCTCTCACATCGATGTTTCTCTCTCTTTTCCCCTCCCTCTAAAAGTCAGTGGAAAAAATAGCCTCTGGTGAGGATTAACAAAAAAAAGGAGGATATACACAAGGCAAATAAACACACCAAGAGATATTTAGCACTATTAGGGATCGGTTATATGGAAATTAAAATTCCAATGTGATCTTTAGTGCATATGTATCAGAATGGCTAAAATGAAAAATAGTGGCAATACTTCAGTTTCTGTTTCAATAGGTAAAGAACTTTAAAACCATCCTTTTCATCCTTAAAATAAGAAAAAAAAATGCTGAAGAAACTAAAAGTATTAAAGAATACTGCCTTTCCCAAACAGGAAAGATGTGAGGACATAGAGACTCACAGGTAAGCAAGAGCACAAGGTGCTGAAGTTAGCAACTAACAGCAACGCTTAACCAGTATTTAATGAATTGAGGAGGCTGAGTGTGGACTACCTTCAAAGTCAAAATATCTCAAATTCTAATTTTAGGAAGCCCTCCACATTTTTATGACTTTTACCTGGGGGAGGGGGGAATAGGAGTGGGTGGCTACATACAGGTTCTCAAGGGAAGGATGGAAGAGAAATCCCCTTGTGATTCTATAAAAAGGAGAGAGCAACCCTTTTGAAAAACAACCAGTGGCAAAGTAATGATTTTGAAAAATTCCCAAAGCATTGTTCTTTTTATAACACAGCCTGCTTTACAATTAACACTATTAGAGCCATAGTGTTCCAAAGATCCCTTAAAATATCCTCATTTTTTAAAAAATTATTTTTTCTTGTTGCTGCTCTGATTGGGTCTTTTCTGCAACCTTGTGTTATAAATCACTGATTGGACTCTCTGCTTCATCTAACCTACTGTTTGTTGCTTCTAGTGTATTCTTCATTTCAGATGAACTGGAACCTCAGATCTCAAATTTAATTTATTCTGCAAGGCTGTTCGAGAAATGATTTGTTAAAAAAAAACAAATAATTTTTTCCCATTACAAATAATGTAAAATGGATCAATTTGTTTCAGATCCCCAAATAATTCCTATTTTAACCATTCTTATGTGCAGCACATGTCCACTGCACTGTTCAACATATAAACAAACACTTCTTTTCTTAAATTTATCGAACAACCGCCTGCTAGCCTTAAACGAATCACTTTCAGCACTAGTTCTAGGGGTGCCTTTCAGGGAGTCACTATGCTGCACCTTCGCTTTCTCACATCTCACTGCCTCGGCAATGCAATCACCGCTAACTGCTTTTCATTTATCCACATCAACTACAGTTTCTCTACCTCTTCAACTGCCTGCGATCACTATTTCTTCCATCTCCTTTGACAACATCAGCATTCTGCTGGCCTCTCCAGGTTTTAAAACTGTGCCAAATGTTCATTTTTGCCAGCAAAAAAAAAAAAAAAAAAAAAAAACAAAAAACAAAAAAAGCATAAACAAACACATACAAAAATAACCCACAAAAATATTCATAGCACCATTTCCTGAGATGTAAACAATGTAAGATTTAGTGCCTAACTGACTCACATTCTCTCCTTTGTTTGTGGCCTGAAAGATACTTTCTGCCATGCTGATGCATCAGCATGAAAAGTTGCCAGGTCAAGAACCAAAATTTTGTTCAAAGACTGAGATATTTTCTCTGTGAATAGCTTGGTCAAGAACCAAGGTGAGGTGAGGTGTGACTTATTCTATTCTTGTTTTCTTATTTTTTATGGTTTCTGTATCTCTTCTTGTGCTAAGTATCTAAGTTCTCACTGACCTTATCCATCCTTCCCCTAATTTCCATAACATCCTTATATCCATTGTTGTGAACTCTGTATCTGGTAGATGACTGATCTCCGTTTCATTTAGGTCTTTTTCTGGAGATTTCTTCTGTTCTTTCATTTGGGGCATGCTTCTTTGGCTCCCTATTTTGACTGCCTCTTTGCATTTGTGGCTCTGTATTAGGTAGATCTGCTATCTCCCAGTCTTGGTAGAGTAGTAGGTGTGGTAGGTGTCCTGTGGGACCCAGAGGCACTGTCTCCTTGATCTTCTTCGGTGGGTGGTCCAGGTATGTCCCTGTGTGGGTTATGTAATAGAGACTTGATTATTGTTGGCCAGTGAGGTCAACTGTCAGGCTGGCAACAGTGAGGATCGGCCCCAACTGTAGTGTATGAGCTATTGTGCAAACAAAGTGGAGTTTGCCTCAGTGGGACCTAAATGCTGCTGAGATCTCTCTGTGATGTGCCACCTGTGAAGCTTTCCGGGTCCTGCTCTTAGGTTGTCAGAAGCTGGCCAGAGTGTTTTTGTTTTGAGGCTCTTGGGAGGGACTCTGGTGCGGGTCAGTGTCAAACCCTGCCTCTGACTGGATCTGCCCAACCTGTTTGGAGCCACAAAGTGACCCACAGCTTGTGGCTGTCTCTGCTTGTGCATGAGAAGGACCAAGCTGTTCATGCAATCTGGTTCCCACCAACACTGAGTCCAAGGGCAGGTCAGCAAAAGTCGTAAGGCACCCTGAAATCTGCCTTTACCTGCCTCCATCTGCCTCTGCCTGCTTTCTGCCTACTAGGCTCAATCATTTATTTATTTTTAAAAATATATATTTTATTGATTTTTTACAGAGAGGAAGGGAGAGGGATAGAGAGTTAGAAACATCGATGAGAGAGAAACATCGATCAGCTGCCTCCTGCATACTCCCCGCTGGGGATGTGCCCGCAAACAAGGTACATTCCCTTGACTGGAATCAAACCCAGGACCCTTGAGTCTACAGGCCAACGCTCTAGCCACTGAGCCAAACCAGTCAGGGCTAGGCTCAATCATTTAAAAAGCTTCCAGCCTAGCAGGCACAGCTCAGTAGTTGAGTGTCAACCTATGAACCAGGAGGTCACTGTTCAATTCCCAATCAGGGCACATGAACCAGGATGTCATGGTTCAATTCCCAATCAAGGCACATGCCCAGGTTGTGGGCTCAGTCCCCATTGTGAGGCATTTAGGAGGCAGCCAATCAATGATTCTCTCTCATCATTGATATTTCTATTTCTTTCTCCCTCTCCCTTTCTCTCTGAAATCAATAAAAAATATATATCTAATCTAATAAAAGAGTAATATGCAAATATGTAAACCCATAAGCCACACCCATAAGCCACACCCACCAACCAATCAGGAGCAAATATGCAAATTATCTCAACTAAGATGGCAGCAGCCACGGAGCTGGAGTTGCCCTGGGCCATGGAGGAAGCCAGGGCGCTGTGGGCCCTGAGCTCTATTCAAGGCAACAAAGTTTCAATTATAGAAGTTAAATAAATCCTAGATACCTGATTCTAGCCAGGCACCCCAGTAGGGACCCGAACCATGAAGGGGCTGTGGGAAGCCTGAAAACAGCCATCAGCCCGTCACCCAGGCTGGCCAGGCACGCCAGCAAGTAGACATCCCCCGAGGGGTCCCAGACTGCAAGAAGGCACAGGCTTGGCTGAGGGACGCCCCAAGTGCACAAATTTTTGTGCACTGGGCCTCTAGTATTTTAAATAAAATAAAGTAAAAATAAATAAAAAATCTTCCAGTGATACTTGAGTTGCATTTGTAGGTTCTCAGTAAGTAACCAGGTAGAAGCAAGTGATGTTCACCAGATTAATATACATTCAAACTGGATATAAGTGCTGGTTCTGAGGCCACTGAGAAAAATTCCCAGAATGCTCGAATGCTAGCTGCCATCTGCCACATGCCTACAAAACTCTGTGATAGGGTGGAGTCTCAGGGAGTAATCTGGGAGAAAGCAGCAGAGATTTTATGGCCCCAGCAGACCAATATTTGGCTGTGTGACGAGAGAGTTCTGCAGCAGTTAGATATGCATGAGAAAAATGGTCATAGTCCTAAAGCCACACAACTCAGTCTGTCCTAGATTTTGTCTAGACTTTCTAGGGACACTGAACTCAACAAGGCAGGAATGTCAGAACTGAAGAGGGGGAACCACCAGAAATTTGGAGGGTGGGCCAGTGTTGCCTAGCCTACAGGGGGAGGGCTCGGTTCTTTATCTGCACCTAGGGGGAAGTCCCTGGACCTCGGGCAGAGAGCACCACATATGCATGTACATGGTTAGGGTGGTGCAGCCAAGAAAGGAGTTTTATCTGCTCTTGACTTGCCTTCTCACTGTAAAATAAAAATAATTATTGTTCTATAGAATTGTTATTCATATAAAATAAAATACCACATGAAAAATATGTGACACATATTAGAAAGTCAACAAAGCAGATGAAGATTCCTACCTTGCAGAAACTCTTTGCTACATTCTCCTGGTGGAGCATACATTCAAGTGCCAACCAGAGAGAATTCTGGGTTCATTTCCTGTCTTATTGTGATGGAATGCTACTCATGTGAATAAAATTACAGCATCAGTGGTGATGGAAACGCAGCATCACCACACATCTTGAATGTATTGGTCACTTATCTTGGGACAAACTCTACCTTTCTCAGATGAAATTTGCATATACTTTGAGGAGTTACTTCTGTATGTCCCAGATATTTTCTAGGATTTACTGGTATGAAAATAAATCTCCTTACTCTACAATAGTTTTCCCTCATTGGATGAGTGGCTTTGTTCTGCTTGTCACCTTGCCAACAATTCTGAAACAACAAAAATTGCTGATTTTCAACTTCTTGCTAAATTACTAGAGGCGTAATTGATATTCATAAAACAGTACATGGTTTATTGTTATATATATAAAGCTCTTTGATAGAAATTGATGGTCAATACTACCGGTAATGTATTTTTTGGTCAATATTACTACCAAGAACTTGAGAGATACAGATGATATCTATGTATCATATTTTTAATTGGGAAAGTGTTGCTAGTGTTCACAATGGGTCTTTTTGTGGTGACATGAGGAAAGAATTCCAAATGTACATGTGTAGAGAAGTTTAAATGTGATAATAAGACTTTATGTGCGTTAAGGGGAATTAATCCACCCTCAGGGACTTACAGTGGGCCATACATCTACTTGGTTTAGGTAAAGGACAAAGCACCATTCAAATTATCCAACCCAAATTCCTGACTTTTCCCAGACCTGCATTGGACTCTCTTCCCAGCAAATTCTATGAGGGTTTAATGTACTCTATCCAATCTGATTACCTTCCCCATGTTTCAAGGCGAGGTCCTGCCCCACTTTCCTCACCCTGACTCCCACTGAGCATGTACACAAGTTTCATTACAACATCTAGTTCCTCTTGAGCCATGTGCCCAGCAGAGGAGTTTCCTCCCCCTCCAGTACTAGTCTGCCAGCACCCCTGGGGGATTTCTTGTCCATTCCCAGGAGTAAGTCCTCCCGGGGGCAGCCCCCCCCCCAGAGGGTGTCAATGGGTCTGTTTACCAGTAAAGTAGGTGTAAATTCTGCTTTGCTACTCATTTCTGCTTCCCAGTTTATGAAAACTATTTAATTCCCATTTGCTCTGGCAATATTTTAATAAAATATAAGAATATTTTAATAACTAACTGCCTATGATGACAAAAGGAATAGAGATGCATCAAAAAATTGAAACTGGTAGCAAATCATAATAGACTAGCTATATTAAATTTTAGCTTTCATCCTATATAACAAAAGGCTAACATGCAAATCGACCAAACGGTGGAACAACTGGTCGTTATGATACACACTGACCACCAGGGGGCAGATGCTCAACACAGGAACTGCCCCCTGGTGGTCAGTGAGCTCCCACAGGGGGCGTGCTGCTCAGCCAGAAGCCGGGCTCATGGCTGATGAGCACAGCAGTGGTGACAGGAGTCTCTCCTGCCTCTGTAGCAGCACTAAGAATATCCAACTGCCAGCTTAGGCCCACTCCTCATGGGGAGCGGGCCTAAGTCATCAGTTGGACATCCCCCAAGGGCTTCCAGAATACAAGAGGGTGCAGGCCTCAAGTGCACAAATTTAGTACATTGGGCATCTAGTTTACAATGTTTAAATTAGCCTTCCTTATCAATTGTGCTGCACTGGTGAGTAATCATGTCCTGGGCCTCCAGGCCTGCCTGGAAGGCAAGTTTCAGGAGGTATACTCTGCTCAGGTGACAGAAAGATGTGGCTTGGGAAGTATAAAATGTACAACACCGTTCCTTTCTTTCTACTCCTAGGATAATATTGCTGGTTCTCCGTCTCAGGATGTCTCACAGATTTCTTTCTCTTCCAGACCATTTGGCCATTGCAATGCAGCCCAGACAGGATGCCACCAGGCAGTGAATGAAGTGGATTACTGAGACTTCAAAAGAACTGACCAAACAACACAGCCCGCAATTCACAACCCCTTACTTATGATTACTCATGACTTTTTCTTTATAAAAGCTCTTGTTGATAAATCATTGAGAAGTGTGGGCTTCTAAGCATTAGCTACCCATTCTCCTGAGCAGTGTGAGAATAGACAAGTCATCTTTTCTGTCAAACAATTTAGGCAGCCACCATCTTGGCCGAGTGACTTGCAGGCCCCATGGGGGCCACCATCCTGAAATGGCAAAGGCCAACCCCTCCTTTTGAATTAGCCAATCAAGAAAGATTGTGCACCTGAGCTCCAATCGAGAGTGAGGGATAGGTCACATGCATCAGGGTTAAAAGCTGAGAGACCACCTGCTCGGTGTGCATGTGCTCCCAGACCACATGCGTGTACCCTCCTGCAGGGGGAAAGATGATGTTTGCCTGCTACTTGGCTCCCGAGTGCACTTTGTGCTCCACCAGGACCCCTGGATTTAGGGGTTCACCTTATTTCCTACAAGTGTGCCATTCATAAGAAAATAGCCAACCTTTCCCCACCCCTCTCACAGCATCACTGCACACCTGGATGAGTACGGACTGTCTTTTGACTAGCTTGGTTTCAAAATATTGCCTATAAATTAGAATAGACTTTAAAGTTAATAATCAGAATAGTAGGGTTTTCCACTAAGAAGAATTGTTAAAATAAGAAGTGTGTGTGTGTGTGTGTGTGTGTGTGTGTGTGTGAATACTAGAGGCCCAGTGCACAAATTTGTGCACAGGTGATGCAGATCGGGGCCAGGCCTGTCAGGAGGAGGAGACAGTGGGAGGTTGGCTGGGCCAGCTGGGTGGAGGGGCAATTGGCAGGCAGACCCTGCCCCTGATTGGTGTGAGGGGGATGATTGATGATTGGTGGAGGGTCTGTGGGCAATGGGTTGGCCAGCCCCCAAATGGGGTGGGGGTCCAACTGGGGTTCAGTGGCCAGGGGAGGGGCCATGGGAAGTTGGCTGACTGGTTCTGCCCCTGATCAGAGTGGGGGCCAATCAGGATGGAGATGGCTGTGGGGAAGGGCCATGGGCCGATTGAAGTGGGGTGGGGCCAGCCAGGGGGAGGGGCTGCAGGAGATTGGCCACTGACCCCACCCCTTGATCTGGCCAGTTCACTCTACACAGTGGGCATCATAGCGACCAGTCATTCTGGTCATTCCGGTCACAGGCTTTTTATATATATATACTAGGGGCCCGGTGCACAAAAATTTGTGCACTCGGGAGGTCCATCAGCCTGACCTGTACCCTCTCTCAGTCTGGGACCCCTCTGGGGATGTCCATCTACTGGTGTGCCTGGTCAGCCTGGGTGAGGGGCTGATGGCTGTTTGTAGGCTGGCCAAGCCCCCCAGTGTGGATCCTCACCCCATTGGGATGTGGCCAGCCTGGGTGATGGACTGAGGGCTGTCTTCAGGCTTCCCACAGTCCCTTCAGGTTTTGGGTTCCTACTGGGGTACCTGGCCAGCATGGGTGAGGGGCTGATGGCTGTTTGCAGGCTGGCCAAGCCCCCTAGTGGCATCCCTCACCCCATTGGGGTGTGGCCAGCCTGGGTGAGGGGCTGATGGCTTTCAGGCTTTCAGGCTGCCCACAGCTCCCATTGACCCAATGTCCCAGCAAGTCTGGCTGGAAGCAAGTTTCTGGGGTTTGTTTATCTTCTATATTTGATACACTGTTCCTTTAAGCCCAGCCTAGGCCTCTCTGCTTCACTCTGGCTTCTATAATGAAACAATGTTTCCCTTAGAAGTCAGGCCCCGCCTACTGTTTGCTTCAGCTCCTAAGATTGAAACAATGTTGCAAATATGTTGTTCCCTGGAGCTAAAAGAAGCCTAGGCGGCCCGCAAACAGTTTCACTTCTGCTGCAACGGAAACTGCCTGTTTACTCAGCTCCCTGAGTGCCGGCCTCCATGTTGGCTGGGTTAATTTGCATACAGTCGCTCTGATTGGCTGGTGGGCATGGCTTAGGCATCCCAAAGGGATGGTCAATTTGCATATTATGCTTTTTTTATATAGGATATAGATATATGTCCTTACATATACATTAAATATGTAAAGAAAGAGGGAGTGATGGTTTCTGGGTATCCCCCATACGTGATCTTATCAGTACCCTTGTAGTAATCTGGTTATAATTTAACAGGAAAGGAGTGAAGGGAAGACTTATAATACAGGCATGCCATTTGTACAGCTTTCCCAACTTAACACTCTCCAAGTCTGTGCCCTGCTGATCCATAAAGGAAGGGAATGGACAAAGGCAATTTGGACACATGCCCAGGAAAGGCTGAGTGGTGTGGGAAGGTGCTTACTTGTCTGCCAATCACACCTGGAGACCGGTAATGGGCCAGAATTGGCATGGCCATTGCAAGGGCACAAAACCTGAATATTTAAACTTCTGGACAAAAGGACCTCACGCTTGGCATTTCCGCTCCTGCTCCTCTGTGCTCCTGTGATGCCTGTTGCAGGGGATGTGCTCCTCTGCACCCAAGTGGCTCCTAACCACGTGGGACTCCCACAATGGACTAAAAGACTTCAATTATCCTGGATGTTGAACTATACCCACTGCAACATGGAACGGAAGCTTTGGACTCTGGCCCTGTGCTTGGCTCTACTGGAACCCCAGCTGCCCTCTTTCAGGACTAGTTTAAGGTGCAGGGGACTGTATAACCCAAGGAATGTAACTCCACACAAATAAAGCCTTTTCCACATCTCACCCTCCCGTGGGGGCTTCTGAAACGGCTCCTCTCTGTGGCAGCAGAGCCCACTCGTGCACTCTTCCTGTGGCATTATGACCTTGCTGCTTTTATAAATTGGGACAAAATCATTCTATGTATATTTGTACCATGTTTTACTCACTTAATAATATAGCTTGTACATTTTCCCTAGGTTATTAAACTTTTTCTACAACATTCCTTTCAGTGACTACATGGTATTTGTTATGTGCAATACTTAAACACCTAGACTGCTACAAAATGTTCACCACAATGCAGATTGTCATAACTTACTTCTAGAAGTACTTGTAATTCTAGAAAGTACCCACTTAAAGTGTGCCTGATTACACTTCCACGGGGAGGACACCTCTGTATTATAGGGTTTGTGTTTAGAACTGACAGGATCAATGATACAGTTCTTTATGTGGCAGGAATTTAGGATCTGGAACACCTACAACATTTTCCCAACCCACAGAGCATTCGTCAGTGTCATCCTGCTAGCGTTTCATCATTTGGGTACAGTAGGTGGCTAGTGAGATATTAAAAAACAACAGAAGGAAGCCAGACATCTAATTAAGCTAGATTAACCAGGAAGCTACAGCTTCAGACCCCAGGGAACGCCTGCCTCCTCTGGCAAAGGGATTGAAGCCCTGAGCAGGCAGGAAAGCCTGGCTTTCCATCTCCTGGGGGAATATGGGCCCCTTCCCCTGATTAGTGGTGGGAAGGGTAATCATCAGGGGAAACTCCTTCGCTGGGCATATTCACAGGAGAAGCCAGATGAGAAGCAGAACTTTGAGGCACATGCAGTAGGAGCCAAAGTGGGGACCATGAAGGGGAGGAGTCTAGTTTGTAAAAATCTGGGGAAAAGATTGGATCAGGTGAGGAGACAGGGTTCCAGAAGATCCATCCAGGGTAGGGATAATATGGGGGAGTGGAGAGACCAACACAAGCCCATGAAGAATTAGAAAGGTTGGTGGGTTTGAAGGAAAGATTAGCCCTTCATAGTTCAACATAGCAGCCCACTGGCCAGCAGGAGCATTGGTGGGGTGAGGGTGTCGGGGGAGGGGAACTGAGACTAAGCTAGACCCCTAGACCACTGAAGCTGCAGATGCTGCTGCTGGGTGATGGCCCGGCATCTCTGGGCCCTGCCCCTCCTGGGTTTGGTGAGGACAGGTGCAACCATAAGCTCCAGGGGATGAACTTCTACGTGGGATGGAGGTGAGCCACCGGGTCTTTAATGAGGTAGTGTAGCATCTGCATGACTGCGCGGGAATCCTGGAGCAAGTACATGGACTCTGGAAGGACTTGACCGACCGGCCCCTCCCTGATGTAGAGGCCACCCGGTTCACAGATGGAAGCAGCTTCATGCGGGACAGGTGCAGGTATGCAGGAGCAGCGGTAGTCACTGAGACAGACACAGTGTGGGCTGAGGCTCTGCCCTCTGGAACATCAGCCCAGCAAGCAGAACTCGTCACCCTTACTAAGGTGCTGATGCTGGGAGCTGGGAAGCAGCTTAACATTTACACAGACAGCCGTTATGCATTTGCTACAGCCCATGTTCACGGGGCAATCTATCGAGAGAGAAGGCTACTGATGGCAGAGGATGGACAATAAAAAATAAATAGGAGATTCTCAACCTGCTTGCGGTCTTATGGCTTCCTGCCAAATTAGCCATAATCCACTGCCAGGAGCATCGAAGAGCTGATGACCCGGTAGCAAGAGGTAACCAAAAGGCTGACCACGCTGTGAAGGCTGTGGCCCTTACCTCAGTCCCTACCATGGCCTTACAACTACCAGACCCATGGGACTCAGTATTCAGATTGTATCTATCTGCAAGACCTGTCAGCTTACGAATGCAAGGGCCAAATCAGGTGAAAAGGGAACCAGGTTCAGAGGAACCAACCCAGGAGCACAATGGGAGGTCGATTTCACTGAGATTAAACCAGGAAAGTATGGCTATAAATATCTTTTAGTGTTCGTAGACACCTTCTCTGGATGGGTAGAGGCATACCCAGTCAAGCATGAGACGGCTCAGACGGTAGCTAAGAAGCTGCTAGAAGACGTCTTACCCAGGTATAGTTTTCCTGTTATGATAGGGTCTGACAACGGGCCAGCATTTGTCTCACAGGTAATACGGGCAATAGCCAAAGCTATTGGAGCAAATTGGAAATTGCATTGTGCTTATAGACCCCAGAGCTCAGGACAGGTAGAAAGGATTAATAGAACTCTAAAAGAGACCCTAACCAAATTAACCATGGAGACTTGCGGGGACTGGGTGGCTCTCCTTCTGTACACCCTTTACAGGGTGAGGAACTCCCCTTACAACCTGGGCTTTACTCCTTATGAAATCATCTTTGACAGGCCACTTCTTATTATTCCTAACCTTAAAGTTGAATTCCTCGCTGAATTTGAAAATCAAGAACTGTTTCTTTCCTTGAGATGGCTCCAGAGGGCACACGAGGAAATTTGGCCGCGCCTCCGTGCCATCTACGAGACTGGCCCAACCCTGACACCTCACCAGTACAGGCCAGGAGACTGGGTCTACGTCAAGAGGCACCCCTGGGAGACTCTCAAGCCACACTGGAAGGGTCCCTACACTGTGGTGCTGACGACCCCCACCACTCTCAAGGTAGACGGTGTTGCGACCTGGGTCCATCACACTCACGTTTGACCAGCGGACCCATCCGTGATCCGGGAAGACTTTGTCACCAAATGGAGCATCGACCAAGATCAACACAACCCGCTCAAGCTCAAGCTACTGCATACTCAAACTGCCTGATGCTTTAACCTTGCTCACGGCCACTCATGCTGATGAGAGTCCCCAATATAGACCTCTAACAGCAGGTGATGGTGAGGTAGAAATACAAAACTGGCCCACGATTGGGCCCGTGAGTCTCATGACAAGAAGGAAATGAAAGGGTAGTGCAAGATTGACTCCAAACTGTTCCTTTTGTTCTGTCTCTTTTACAAGAATGTAACAGTTGTAACAGTTGCTCAACCCCACCCCCCTTCAAACTGGCCAATAGGGATGCAGAGGAAATGACCCAAGTCCAAATTAGGCCAACTGCATCCTGCCCCTTATGCAACCAAACCCTGGCCCTTCCCTGGACCAATCAATAGGAGCCATACACGTTACCCCACCCACTACTTCTAGACTCCCTATAAAACCTTTGTTCTCCTGAAACTTGCTCTCTCTCTCCACCCTACCGCTGCGTCGGTGAGTGTGTGTGGAACTGAGCTTGAGCTAGCTCGAATAAAGGCTCTTTGCTTTTGCATAGACTTGGGCTCCCTAGCGGTCTTTGGGGATCATGAAACCTGGGCATAACAGTATATCAGCTCCAGGCCTATAAAAGCAACAAAACCATCCTCAAAGAAACAGGAATTTTGGGGGGTGAAAAAGAGGTTTTAGGAAATTTTAGAAATTTTAGAAAGTTTAGACATTAAGAGACCATGGAAGAAGCACAGGGCTGTAGAAGAGCAGAAGGTACATTTCCATAGAATGAGGGAGCTGGGAACAGAAGAAGGTCTATATATACAAAATCAAGAGAATGAAGCCCTTCATCCAGAAGAAGAAGAAAGCCCAAAAGGGATAGGAAAACAATAAGAAAAGAGGGGGGAGAACTTCACAAGTCCCATGTGAGGCTCAACCTTTGAGCTCAGGATTAACTATAGTAATCAGTCAAAGGGAATAGTGACCAATCAGAGGGTAAATCAAGGCTACAACATCTGCAGCCTTTATAAGTCATAGGGAAAATGAAGTCAGTGGGACCCTTTTCCCCTTCCCATGTGGGAGTCCATTCTGTGGGACTCTTCCCACTCTCTACATGAGAGTCTGTATGTGTGCATGTGTATATATATATATATATATATATATATATATATATATATATATATATATATCTCCTATCTAATAAAAGAATAACATGCAAATTAGGTGTCACTCTGTCACAAAGATGGCTATCGCCATGGACACAAGATGGAGGTGCCCATAGCCACAAGATGGTGGTGCCCAGTTTGGCTCAGCTTGAAGTGGTCAGGCCTGTTAGGCAGGCAGGTGGCAGGGGAGGCAGGGGGCCCGAGGAGTGGAACAGGTGATCAGAGGAGACTGGGGGTCCCTTGCCCAGGCCAGGAGCCTTGGCCAGAGGCCTCAGGTATAGGCAAGGGCAGAGCTGGTGATCAGTGGAGGCAGGGGCAGAGCCAGTGATTGGAGGGGTATGAGGGTGCCCTACCCAAGCATAAGGCCTGGGCCAGAGTCCTTAGGCCTGGGCAGGGGCAAGGCCATAGATTATAGGGGCCTGGGCTCCGCAGAGCCAGCAATCAGAGGGCCAGAGGTGGAGCCTGTGATCACAGGGGTCTGGGCACTGGTGCAGCTGGCAAAGCAGGGGTCTGGGGGCCCCTGCCCAAGCCTGCAGCCTTGGCCAGAGGCTGTGGTGGGGCAGGGATGGAGCCCATGATCTCAGGGCCTGGGCAGGAGCAGAGCTGGCAATTGGAGGGGTCTGGGCATCCCCTCCCCAAACCTGTAGCCTTGGCCAGAGGCTGCAGTGGGGCAGGTACAGAGCTGGCAATCTCAGGGCTTGGGCAGGGACAGAGCCAGTGATCAGAGGGGCAGGGGCAGAGCCTGTGATTGCAGGAGTCTGGGCATGGGCGGAGCTAGCAATGGAGGGGTCTGGGGGTCCTCTGCCCAGGCCTATAACTTTGGCCACAGGCTTTCAGTGGGGCAAGGGAAGAGCTGACGATGGCAGGGGCAGGATCAGAGCTGGTGATCGCAGAGGCCTGGGCTCTGTGAAGCAGGTGATTGGAGGAGCTTGGGGTTCTTCTGCCCAGGCAAAAGAGTAATATGCAAATTAACCCTCACTCCATCACAAAGATGGAGGCAGCCAGGGAGCTGTAGCGAGGCAGGAGGCTTGCATTGCCCCAGTGATGGAGGAAGCCAAGATTCTCACCTGCCCTGCCAGCCATGAGCTCTGCTCAAGGCAACAAAGTTTCAATTACAGAAGGTAAATAAACCCAAGATACATGCTTCTAGCCGGCAGCTTTGAGAGAGACCAAGGCAACAAAGTTTCAATTATAGAAGTTAAATAAATCCCAGATACTTGCTTCCAGCCCACGGCCATGGCCAGCTTGAAAACAGCCCTTAGCCTGTCACCCAGTCTGTCCATACCCCCATGGGGTGAAGATCCCAACTGGGGGACTTGACTAGACTGAAAGCAGCCCTCAGCCCCCCAACCAGGCTGGCCATACTCCAATGGGATGAGGGGTCCCCCTGGGGGTTTGACCAGCCTGCAAACAGCCATCAGCCCCTCACCTAGGCTGGCCAGGCACCCCAGCAGGACACCCTTCAGGGCAAACCAGTCGACCCCCACTTGTGCACCTGGCCTCTGTTCTATATTATAAAAGATTAATATGCAAATTGACCCTAACAGCAGAATGACTAGGAATGACTGGTCACTATGACACACACTAACCAGCAGGGGGCAGACACGCTCCACCTGCCCCACCCACCCCGTGCCAGCCAGCCACCAACCCTGTGCCCGCCTCCTGCCCCACCGTCCCGCCACCTGCAGTGCACCCGCCTCCATGGTTGGGCTGTCGGCCTCCATCTTGGCTGAGTTAATTTGCATACAGCCACTCTGATTGGATGGTGGGCATGGCTTAGGCATCCTGGAGAAATGGTTAATTTCAATATTACTCTTTTATTAGAGTGTGCGTGTATGTATATATATATATATATATATATATATATATATATATA
>PVJC01010008.1:0-44646 GCA_004026665.1 Murina feae
GACTGCAAAGGCCTACTCTTGCACAAATTTCATGCATCGGACCTCTAGTCAATGATAATAAATACCCTGTTTCCCTGAAAATAAGACAGTGTCTTATATTAGTTTTTGCTCCCAAAGATGTACTAGGTCTTATTTTCAGGGGATGTCTTATTTTTCCATGAAGAAGAATATGGTACACATTTATTGTTGAACAACAAAAAAGGAAATTTATAACCTGTGTGTCCACACAATGTGCCCGACTCCTGCCCCGCACGACTCACTGTCTAATTGTGAGTTAGCCAGACTCCGTCAGGGCACAGCGAGCAGCAGGTGGCAGCTTGTCCTGGCAGCAGCGGTGGCTCTCTGATTAAAAGAGACCTCGCACTTCCTGTCTGCTTCAGCTACGCTGTGGCCAGCAGTGAGCTGAGAGTGGCACCCGCCGCTACAGCCCAGAGTCCAGAATTACGGTAGCCTTGGGGGGGCTTATTATCGGGGAGGCCTTATGTTCAGGGGGCTTATCAGGGAGGCCTTATTTTTCAGGGAGGTCTTATTTTGGTGGGTCCCTTATATTTCAGTGAGAGGCAAAACTGTGAGTAGGTGTTATTTTCGGGGGATATCTTACTTTCAGGGAAACAACGGTATTTAAAATTATTATTTTTTAATATATTTTATTGATTTTTTACAAAGAGGAAGGGAAAGGGACAAAGTGTCAGAAACATCGATGAGAGAGAAACATCGATCAGCTGCCTCCTGCACAACTCCCACTGGGGATGTACCTGCAACCAAGGTACATGCCTTGGCCGGAATCGAACCTGGGGCCCTTCAGTCTGCAGGCCAATTCTCGATCTGCTGAGCCAAACCAGTTAGGGCTTAAAATTATTTTTTTAAATGTGTGAATGGGAATGCTTAGCCATTGTTGTAGTTGGTATGTCTGATGCCAGATGTATAGCCAAAAGGATATGGTGTTTCCATCAGCAAATTAGGGATATGGAGGGGTAGATGTGAGAGGGAAAATATCATTGTAAATAGGTAACATAAACAGAATTAGTTTCTTAGTGTTGTATAATAATTTTTTTAATTTGGTGTTTTTTAAATTACAGAATCTTGTTACAGCAAATGAAACAATAAAATGCAAGGATGTATTAAAGGCAAAGCTCCCCTGCCTGAAGTAACCAAAGTTCATAGGTCACTGTGGCCAGACTGTGTTACAGACATTAACTGTCATCACATTGTATTTTTTAAGATCTATTTTTTATACACATATGCACACACACGTTTTATTTACATACACATACATGTTTAAAAAAATTTTTTAATTGATTTCAGAGAAGAAGGGAGAGGGAGAAAGAGATAGAAACATCAATGATGAGAGAGAATCATTGATCAGCTGCCTCCTGCATGCACCACACTGGGGATCAAGCCCACAACCTGGGCATGTGCCCTGACCGGGAATCGAACCATGACCTTCTGGTTCATAGGTTGATGCTCAACCACTTAGCCACACCAGCTGGATGACACCCACACATTTATTTTACCCACAAAATTAAGTGATACGCAGACGGGGGTCTCTGGGATTGAGAGCGAGTGCCTTTCTATTTTTTCTGTTTTCTCTCCACTTGCATTACTCCTCTCTTCCTTCCATTCATTTTGATGTTCTTTCTCTCTCTCACACACACACAAGGTTGGGAAAGAAGGCGTTGAGTTCTTTACAAAAACGACAATTTCTTACCCTTATGCATTTCTTTATCATTGTCTTGTATAGAGGCTCTAAGTCTTCCTAATGCCGCGACTCTTTAATACAGTTCCTCGTGCTGTGGTGACCCCCAATCATAAAATTATTTTCGTTGCTACTTCATAACTGTAATTTTGCTACCGTTATGAATCGTAATGTAAATATCTGATATGCAGGATGTATTTAGGCGACCCCGTGAAAGGGTCGTTCGACCCCCAAAGGGTTCTCAACCCACAGATTGAGAACCGCTACTCTAAGTTAATTGATAGAGATCTGATTGACTTGTCATTTCATATTCCTTGCCCTTAAGAAAAAAAGGTTCTTTTCTGATTTGTAAGAGTTCTCGGTTATAGACATTAAAAAAAGAAATATATATATATATATATATATATATATATATATATATATATATCTTTATTGGTTTCAGAGGGAGATACCGTGTTTCCCCAAAAGTAAGACATCCCCTAAAAATAAGACCTACTTACAGGTTTGCCTCTAGCTGAAATATAAGGCATCCCCTGAAAATAAGACCTCTCCAATAATAAGCCCCCCCAACATAAGGCCTCCCTGATAATAAGGCCCCCAAAGCTACCGTAACTCTGGACTCAGGCCATAGCGGCGGGTGCCGCCGCGCAGCTCACTGTTGGCTGCAGTGTAAGTGGAGCAGACAGGAAGTGCGAGGTCTCTTTTATTTATTTATTTATTTATTTATTTATTTATTTTTGAGGTCTCTTTGTTAATCAGAGAGGCCCCTGCCACCCCACCGCCAGGACAAGCTGCCGCCTGCTGCTCGCTGTGCCCTGATGGAGTCTGGCTGACACAATTAGACAGTGAGTTGTGTGGGGCAGGAGTCCGGCACATTGTGTGGACACACAGGTAATAAATTTCCTTTTCTTTTGTTCAACAATAAATGTGTACCGTATTCTTCTTCATGGAAAAATAAGACATCCCCTGAAATAAGACCTAGCACATCTTTGGGAGCAAAAATTAATATAAGACACTGTCTTATTTTTGGGGAAATGGTAGAAACATCAATGATGACAGAGAATCATTGCTCTGGTGCCTCAGGGATCAAGCCTGCAACTCGGGTACATGCCCTGACCAGGAATTGAAATGTGATTTCCTGGTTCATAGGTCAGTGTTCAACCACTGAGCCACTGTGGCTGGGCTGTGTTACAGATATTAACTGTCATCACATTGTATTTTTTAAGATCTACTTTTGGCCATTGGCTTTATTTTTTAATTTTTTAATGTTTTTATTGATTTTCAGAGAGGAGGGGAGAGGGATAGAGATGGAAACATCAATGAGAGAAAAACATCAACATCATCAGCTGCCTTCTGCACAGCCCCTGTTGGGGATTGAGCCCGCAATCTGGGCATGTGCCCTGGCAAGGAATCAAATCAGTGACCTCTTGGTTCCTGGATCAATGTTCAATGCTGAGCCACACCAGCTGGGCTGTCCATTGGCTTTATTAATGCAATCTTGAGCCATACAAAATCAAACTTATGTGGTCACGAAGTTTATTTTTCCTTTCAGAGCATCTGGATTTCTTGAGTGATTAATTCATCAATTTTATGTAAATGTTTCCCGTTTTCTTTTATAGTGTTTTCATTTTCATTCTTGGTTTAGGTATCTCCTCTAGGCCCTGATTTTAGGTCTAGTCTCCCAAATGTTCTTCTGAGGTTCTTAATATTTTGATGTTCACATTTAACGCCTTAATGTATTTGGAATTAAGTTTCATAGGGATCCAACTATTTAAAAATAATTGTACTTCTTTAAATTTTAGGATTAGAGATTACTTATTTTGTAAAAATCCAATTCCATAACCCAAATCAGCAATTCAGAAATATCCACCAGGCAGTTTGTCTAAGTGAACTCAAGGATGAAACCAAGGAATTATTAGCCCTACTACTCTTATGATGGAGTACTGAACAAAGGAGGCAATGTGACAATTCTATAAATCAACAAAACTCAGAGAGAGGCTAACGAAATCTGAAATAACATGTTCTCAGAATATAAGCAAAACCAACCTGTAGGAAAGAAGGTATGTTTTTGTTTTCATTTTTTATTTTTTTAAAATATATTTTATTGATTTTTTACAGAGAGGGAGAGGGACAGAGAGCTGGAAACATCAATGAGAGAGAAACGTCGATCAGCTGCCTCCTGCACACCTCCCTACTGGGGATGTGCCCGCAACCAAGGTACATGCCCTTGACCGGAATCGAACCTGGTACCTTTCAGTCCGCAGGCCGACGCTCTATCCACTGAGGCAAACCGGTTAGGGCATGTTTTTGTTTTTAAATCATTCTCGATTAATCTATTAGAACTCTTCATAGCGGGAGTACTAATTTGCTAGGGCTGCCATAACAAAGTACCAAAGACTGGATGGCTTAAACAACAGAAATTTTCTTTTTCACAGTTCCAGAGGCTAAAAGTCTGAGATCAAGGTGTCAGCAGGGTTCATTTCTTCTGAGGCTTCTCTCATTGCCTTGTAGATGTCTGTGTCCTAGTATTTTCATATGGGCTTCCCTCTATGTGTGTCTGTGTCCTAATTTCCCCTTCTTTATAAGGACACCCATCATATTGGATTAGGGCTCATCATATGACCTCATTTTAATTTAATTGCATCTTTAAAGACCCTATCTCCAAATGCAACCACATTCTTAAGTACTGGGGATTAGGACTTCAGCATGTGAGTTGAGGGAGAGACAATATAGCACATTACAGAGGTTAATAATACAATGAGTATTATTTTATTTCATTAATTTTTTTAAAAAAGCTTTGACAAGATTTTTACATTGAAAACTACTTTAAGTAACCAAAGAGCCTCAGCTGGGTGGCTCAGTTGGTTGGAGCATCGACCTGTACACCAAAATGTTTTGTGGTTTGATTCCTAATCAGGGTACATACCTAGGTTTTGGGTTCCATCCCTGGTGGGGGGGTGTAAGGGAGACAACTGATCAGTGTTGCTTCCTCTCCCGCTTCCTCTCTCTCTAAAATCAATAAAACATATTCTCAAGTGTAGATTTTTAAAAAAGAGGTAACCAAGGAATTGAGATTATCAGTTTTTAAAATCAATGAACAAATAAACAGACAATTCAATATATGATAAAGTAACTTAGGTTAGAGGTGAGAAACTCAGTAGAGCTACAAAGACACTTTTCTAGAAGAAGAATATAAGAATTGGTGTTGAGACTAATCTTAAATTCTTTAAAATAAAAATAAAGCAGAAGGGAATCCTGGCTGGCTGACTCAATTGGTTGGAGTGTTGTCCTGTACACCAAAAAGGCTGCTGGTTCAGTCCCCAGTCAGGGCATGTATGACAGGCAACTAATCAATGTCTCTCTCTCTCTCTCTCTCTCTCAATCAATAAAAAACAAGCATATCCTCAGGTGAGAATTAAAAAAAAAAAAAAAAAGAGCCCTGACCGGTTTGGCTCAGTGGATAGAGTGTCGGCCTGCGGACTCAAAGGTCCCAGGTTCGATTCCAGTCAAGGGCATGTACCTTGGTTGCAGGCACATCCCCAGTAGGGGGTGTGCAGGAGGCGGCTGATTGATGATTCTCTCTCATCGATGTTTCTAACTCTATCCCTCTCCCTTCCTCTCTGTAAAAATCAATAAAATATATTTTTAAAAATTTTTAAGTGAATTTAATATAAATAAATAAAGGTATTACATTTATAGGTCAGTGATTCTGAATGATAGGAGAGGGTGATGGAAAAGAATGCCTTCTGGGGACGAACATATCAAAACTACGGCGAGTGGCACAATGTTCTTTTCAAATTATGCTGTCTGAAACTTTGATTTTCTGTCATCCCCTCCACACTGCCCTGAAAATCACTGTTGTAGTACACCATTGATTGAAAAGAGTATGTTAATGCCCTCACTTGGTAAGAAATTATTCACACTACACTTATATAATAATAGTCTCTAAGCAATCTAATATAACCTAGGAAAGGGACCTAGTGACATGTTAAGCATGTGCTAAAGACTTTAATCCAATATACTGAATGACCAGAGAAGCTATATAATGTTGGGTGACCTGAACATTAATTAACACTGGGCCAGACACATAGTTTCATAAAATCATCTTTCCTTTGAAAAAGCATCACAGATATCTGAAACCCATCCCCCACAATTAACAACCAGTGGCTAGCCCAGTCGGAGTGGCTCAGTTGGGTGAGTGCCGTCCTGTGCACCAAAAGATTGCCAGTTCATTCAAGGTTTCTCTCTCTCTCAGCATGTCCTTGGGTGAGGATTTAAAAAAAACAAAAACTAGTGGCTATAGACCACTCATTTCATACTTAGGAAATTAAAATCCAGAGAGGTTAAAAAGACTTCTGTAGCCCTAACAGAAGGCTCAGTGGATAGAGCATCAGCATGCAGACTGAAAGGTCCCAGGTTCAATTCCGGTCAAGGGCATGTACCTTGGTTGCGGACACATCCCCAATAGGAAGTGTGCAGGAGGCAGCTGATGGATGTTTCTCTCTCATCGATGTTTCTAACTCTCTCCCTCTCCCTTCCCCTCTGAAATCAATAATAAATATATGTTTTTCTTAAAAGCTAAAAAAAAAGTGTCTAAGAGAAACAAATGAAACAATAAAAAAGATTAAAGATACATTCTTTTATTTATATGCCAACCTCATTCCCAAAAGGCTTACAAAGATTCAGATAATATAGTAAGATAAAAAAAATTAAAACAAGAAAATAAAGGAAATCAAGAACGTGGCTAGCTTACAATATACATAACGTGAAGTCTTAAACACTTGCTGGATGGAAGCAGCCACCAATTGGCTCTAAGTAGTTTAGCATCAATATGAAGAGAAAAATACAGTCAGTAGAATATTTAGTGTCTTTAAGGTAAAAACCAAATAGCAATTCAGGAAAAGCACAACTGGATTCAGAGAAAATTTATCCTTTGCATCTTTAAAAAGAACATTATGAATTATAGTCATAAATACCCTTTACAGTTTCTATAGCAATTAACTTTCATAGGGATTTGATATGAATTGCCAAAGTGCAGCCCAGAAAAAGCAATTCTAAAGAGGCCAATAAAATACTAGCAATGCACAGGGAAAATCTGGCATCATCCAGGGACAGAATTAAAAGAAGTACACAGAATACTTCCTAGACCCTTTTTGGTCTGGAAAAAGATCAGATATAATTGAAGAATAATAAAAATGAAGCTTTAGAGATGTTTAAGAAAAATTTAAAGAATAAAGTCCAGAAGTGTATACAAATTTAAGGTGACTTCTCACTAGGGGAAAAGGTTCTTAAATTTTAAGGTTGAGCTCTAGGCAGTTGGGCTCAATAGATAAGAGCATCAGCCTTCGGACTGAAGGGTCATGGACTCGATTGCCTGGGCTGGGCTGGATCCTGGCCCTGGTCGGGGCACGCTCGGGAGGCAGCCAATCAATGTTTCTCTCTCTTTGTGTTTGTCTCCTCCCTACCACTCTCTAAAAATCAATGGAAAAATATCCTCAGGTGAGGATTAACAAAAATAAAAATAGAAAATTTTAAGGCTGATGTCATGCCCCTTAATCCCTTGGTTTGCACATTAGAACTGAATCCTGGGATGTGTAGGACAATGATTGATTTAAGAATCCTAATGTCTTTCAAAAGGGTTTTGGAAAAAATTTGGAAGACTATTTCAATTGCCTCTCAAGACATTTAACCCACCCATGTTTCAGTTCCTATTTATTCTC
Source organism: Murina feae (assembly GCA_004026665.1). Classification (NCBI taxonomy): domain Eukaryota; kingdom Metazoa; phylum Chordata; class Mammalia; order Chiroptera; family Vespertilionidae; genus Murina; species Murina feae. The sequence continues at coordinate 7,417 of PVJC01010008.1, forward strand.
TTCCTCACATTTGGCTATTATAATTCACTTAAAAAAATTTTTGACTTTATTACAGGTTGGCTTTGGCCCCCAGAATCATAAGCTTTAGGTGTATACCGGGGGGTTGAAATGCCAACTTTTGAGACCTCTGAAAAATATTCGTATTGCTTCTAACAACCCTGTTAAACATAAACACAAGCCTGGAAAATCATGAAGCGTTATTGCTCAAGGAAAGAAACGTGATTCAAAAATAAAGAGGGGAAAAGTGAAATAAGCCTCTGGCTAAAAGCTTCAGGGTATGGGCACTGGAGAAATAAAGCAGAGGAAAAGGTCAACATTTTGATTTGAGATGTTGAATTGAGAGGTGTTGTATAATAGGGGAAGAGTTGGGGCAGTTGGGGCTGCCAATAACAGAATGCCCAAGATTTAACCTCAGGTACAATGCCTACAACAGCAGTCGCCAACCGATGGTCCGCGGATGACTGGTGTGGTCCATGAGGTCTGAGAGGTTGGCAACTGCTGGCCTAGAACAAGCATGTCAGACTCACAGCTGGCCACATGTTTGACACGTTTGGCCCAGAAGAACAGTAAGAGGCTACAAAGTAAAAACAAACTGGATCATCAAGGTGGTCATACTGAGCTGGCGATGGAGGAGATGCTCAGGTTTCCAGATGGGCTATAGTAGAGGGGCTCAAGCAAGTCCAGGGTAGGCCAGATAGGACTCCAGGTTACAGTCAAAGTCCTCGAACAGCATGGACTCTGATGGACTAGGCTGGGCAGCTTGAGTCTCCATGACAAAGTTCACTGGCTGTTTCTGTAGGAGCTCGGGGTCAAAGGCCACACCCCGAAAGAAAGGGTGAACCTGGAAGCGATGCAAATGATGTAGACGCTGGAGGGGATTCTGGCATAAGAGCTGAAGGGAAACAGAGCAACAAGGAATAGGGACTGGGATGGGAAAAGGGCTATTAATAGAGAAGCTGGAAAGGGAAAAAGACGTTCATGGAGTTGTGGAGGGCAGAAAAAAGAGCCCTAAAGAGGAAAGGACTTGTAAAAGAGGGAGATAGGCTAATTTAGGGGAAACGCAGGAATAAAGGAGCTGTATTGGTAAGAAAGCAGCATTGGCCCACTCTCTCGGAAGTGACCTGTATGGATGGATGGCTAGGATATTTGGAGGACCAGGAACTCAGGAATAAAATTTGAAATGCTGGTAGAGGGCAAGTAGTGACATAGTACCTGATGAAGTTGAAGTCAGCCATCTGCCTCCACCACTCCCCCCAAATAATTAATCACAGGAATGGGGACATACCACTTAATGATGGGGAAAGGGGAGAGTGAATGGTTAGTTTGGTAGTGAAAGAGGAAAGCAGTGTTCATCCTTACCTCGTGGAGCAGAAGTGAGAGCCCCTGGTTAAGAGAAGCTGGGATCTCAGAGTCATAGTGGGTCACACTTGCCAGCATGGCCACATGATCTCTCTCTGCAGCCACTGGGAACTAAGTTGAGGGGTGGGAGGGTGTCATTTCTTAGTAAGAAAAAGGCAACGTTTCCTAAGGTCTTCCTTCTTCCCACTACAAGGCAAAACTCCTCTTTTCTGCCCAGCATCACTACCATTCTCTCACCTCTCCAGTTGCCAGAAAGAAAAGCAAAACACCCAGGGACCACCAATCAGCAGCATGGTTGTAAGGCCCTCCTCTCAGGACCTCTGGAGCTACAGATTTGAAAGATACTTGTCATTGACCATCTGTTGCCTATCCTCTTGCCCAATACTTACCCACCTGCTTTGGCCTTTTTCTTACCCATGTATTGAAGAGTGCCACAAATAGTATAGGCTCGAGCTCCTTGGGGCAGGTGGCGGGACAGACCAAAGTCTGTCAGTTTCAGATGACCTATATAAAAGATAATGCAACAGCACCACTCTGTTCCATCCCTCATCAGTCCTGGTGCATTCCCAAACTTGAAGTACCTCGAATCGGGGGCTAGGAAAAGAAAAGGATTTACCTCGTTTATCCAGAAGGATATTCTCCATCTGAAAAATCACAGGTGAGAAAGTATTATTCATCTTATTCACTTCAGCCCTCTTTCATCGTGTATACCTCCCAGCTGAAGAAGATGCCCTACTCAACATTCAAGCCTATACATGGAAGGTCCTTGCCCAAATCCTTAGCACCCATGAGGGTCCCAAGGTGAGCTGTTCTCTGCTCCCCCATGCCTTCCTGGACCTGTGGAACTTACTAAGGCACCTCCTCAGACAAAGAGAAAAAGCACTTCACTCTACCTTCACATCCCGATGGATGATGCCCAAATCATGGAGATAGCCTGTGAATGACAGCAAGCAGGGGGTGTGCTGAAGCATTCCTGTCCTTTCCAATTTCCCTGGTAGCCCCACCCCATCCCTAATCCTGTTCTTTGATCTCTAGCATTAATATAAATTCTTTTTTTTGGCCCCCATTCGATTAATTCTTCCCTCATTTCCATTACCACCCGTTTCACTTACACAGCACCAGGACCAGTTCAGCAGCAAAGAGGCGGATGGAAGCCTCAGTAAAGCAGCCAACAGCAGACCACAGGGAGTACAGATCTGTGCTACAGTAGCTGCACACTGCAAAGTACCAGAAGTCTGGGCATTATCTAGGGCTATGTGCTGGGCTCAAGGCATTATAAGCCTCCTGCCCAACCTGATGCCACATGCTATATGTTCCCTCTCCCTTCGGGAGAGAAATGCTGTGAGAAAGGGAACAGAGCAAAGGCAGAACAAGCCAAAGGGATGGGTAATCTCAGGTGGGGAGAATGGTAGAAGGGCCTTGGGAATGAGGAGAGAGACCACTCACTAATGAAGAGGTGCCGTTTTCCCTGCCAGCTGTCTCCCAAACCATGTATAAAAGGATGGTCAATCTGTCGCTAGGGACAAAAAAAACAGGAAATTAGGAAAAAACAGAATAACTGAGGATCAAGGCAACCAAGAAGTCATTGTCTACCTGGTAATGCAGGAACCAGCATAATACTAAGAAACACACTGGGACATGCTGGAGAGATTTCCCTAGCACCACAGCCTGAGGTGATGCCCAAGATGAGGCTGAGCTTGCCCAGGAGGGGCAGCAATACTGGAGGAAGCTACTGCTGCAGCATGGGGGAGAAGGGGGGCCCTACCCAGGAGGAAGAGGGGGAGGAGGAGGGTTGAGAGGGAGGTAAGGAGGAGAAAGATTTTACTATGCATTTTATTGTAGGCCAACAAGTTGGGGATAAGGGTAACTGTCAGCAATCTTGGTGACAACCTTTTTCAAAAGAAACGAGTCCCTCTAACGACACCATGGGGTGTCTCAGCAACCTATAGCAGTAACATGGTAGAGAAGAAGGTGGCATGAGCTCTCCCAGGATGTGCCAGGTACAGCGTACAGTGTGTCAATGTCTCTATAATGAGGGGAATGCTTCCCCTTTTGTAGTGAAAGCTGAGTGTCACCTAAAACTTTAAAGTATATGTTCGTTCATCCTGCTTGCTCACATAAGCGCCATCCCTGACTGCTAAATTGTTACCTAACATTTGTCAAACTCATCATAATCCTCATTTTAAAGTTCATTTAAAGTTGTTTTTGTCTAACAGACTTATTTGTGTATTTTATCACCAAACCATGGTGGCAGATGTTTTAGTTTTAAGTACTGGCATACTAATGACTCAGTGTTGAATGATTTGACATTCCAATTCTGTATATGCTAACAGATTAATTGTATGTTTGCATGTGCTTGTGTAGTTTTTAACATTTCAAATCATATAATAGAAAACCATTGTCATAAAATTTTTTGCAAGATATATTTGACATAAAATTTTAAGTTAATCAGTAATTCATATTTTAAGCTTCTTTTTTTTTTTTTTTTTTTTTTTTTTACATTTTATTGATTTTTTACAGAGAGGAAGGGAGAGAGATAGAGAGTTAGAAACATCGATGAGAGAGAAACATCGATCAGCTGCCTCCTGCACACTCCCTACTGGGGATGTGCCCGCAACCAAGGTACACGCCCTTGACCAGAATCGAACCCGGGACCCTTCAGTCCGCAGGCCGACGCTCTATCCACTGAGCCAAACCGGTTAGGGCGTTAAGCTTCTTAAAATTAAAATGAAACTCAAATTTTAAGTTATTACATCAAGAGTGTCGTTATGCTTTTCTTTTTGCATTTTTAAAAATATATATATTTTATTGATTTTTTACAGAAAGGAAGGAAGAGGGACAGAGAGTCAGAAACATCGATGAGAGAGAAACATTGATCAGCTGCCTCCTACACACCTCCTACTGGGGATGTGCCCGCAACCAAGGTACATGCCTTGACTGGAATCGAACCTGGAGCTCTTCAGTCCACAGGCCAACGCTCTATCCAATGAGCCAAACCGGTCCAGGGCTCTTTTTGCATTTTTTAAAAATAAATTTTTTTTTATTAAAAGAGCTATATTTAAAACAAATTTAAAAATTTAGATGAGCAAAACACTGGTGATTCCACTAAAAATCAAGAATTATAGTTAATAACCTTGATGGAAATCCTAAAAGATTTTTTTCTACATATTATAAAAATATTACATAATTCTTTTCTCTCTCCAGTGCCTTTATTTTAGTTATTCTGGTAGGAATATAGGGATATTTTATTCTGGTTTGAACTTGCAGTTCCCAGGTGACTAAGGATGTTAAGCACCTTTTCGTGTCTATGTATGTGTATGTATATATACATACATACAGGTCACTTGGATATCTGCTTTGTGAAGTGCCTGTGAGCTCCTTTCTTTATTTTCTATTAAGTGGTTTCTTTTTTGTTTGTGGTTGTTTCATGGGTGAGGGTAAATCCAGTCCCTCTACTCCATCTTGACTGGAAGCATTAGTTCCTACATTGATTTTTTAAAAAGTGTTAACCCAATCTCATATTCCTAGAATAAATACAACTTGGCTGTGATCTATTTTCATTCTTATGTATTGCTTATTAATATTTTGTTTATAATTTTTGTATCTACGTTCATGAGTGAGATTGGCTTATAGTTTTCCTTCTCTGATAATGTCCACCAGGCTTATATTGGCTTCAAAAAATGAGTGGGAACAAGTTCCCAACCACAAACAAAAAAAGGACTTAGACTAACTCTGCTGACAGCTACTTTTCCCAGGATCTACTTGGTTGAAGCCAAGGGAGGGGCAGAACCAGCAAAACCAGGACAGTTGGACAGAGAGGTGCTTTCTCCACCGTAGTTCTTCCTAGGATCCTTTCCAGGGCTCTGTGCATACCTGGATGCTAACCTCCTCTTTGCACTGCCTCAGGATGTCCTTCTGGAGGACCTTGACCTTGGGCACCACCTATAAAAGGATACAAATGATGACTCCTAGAGGGGAATAGTGCTAGTGAATTGTTTATTCCTCCCAACCTTTCTGGAACCAAAACTGGAGGCAGGGACTAGAAAATAATGTGGAAGAATATCTAGGTCCCTACCTTCACTGCAAATACTGCTTTCTGGCCACAGTCTAGCACTTTGAAGACAGTTCCAAAGGAGCCTTTAGCCACGAGGCCCAAAACCTGAACAGAAAAATGGAGAACCAGGGAAATTGAGACTGGTTATTTCCAAATTTCTCACCAAAACTGAGACCCCTTCCAGTGATTCCATTGACCTACCTTTAGCTGCTGATGCCCCCTAAGGGGCCTAATGGGAAACTCCGGCAGAAAGAGGTTGATGAAATGAGGCACTGGCCACTCAGACAGAGGCTTCTCTACTAGAAGTGAAGCTGGCTCCTGATGCTGGCACTGATGCCCCCGTAGTCCCCACAGTTCCAGGCCTGACCTGGTGGTTCCCACACCTGACCAGATGCTCTTCCAGCCTCGGACCCATGGGCCCTGGATGTTGCTACCCTGCTGAGAACCAAGGGAGCCACTCTAAACCTGCCCCTCAGGCATTACAGGTTCTATCCGTCGCAGCAGGTGCTCTCTCTAATCTCAACCCTAGAGGTATCTTTTGGAGACTAGGCAAATTGCCACTACTACTCTTGCTTGGGACCAAAGAAGGTCTAGATTTCCTGACTATAATTCAAATCCTCTAGGAAAGCAGTATTTGGACATTTCCCCGTGAGGAATCAAAGATTCAGCCTGCACCTCCCAGTATGGAGGTATACTTTCACAGTATGGCCTCCCCACCCCCACAGTGGGCATCACTAACGTGCTCCACATCAGCCTCAAGCCCAAGTTTCCTTCACCTCCCCTAAACAGGCTGCCAGAGCCCCACAGCCTACCTTAATAGGAAGAGCCACCTGGGCATGTTGCCCCTGTCGACAGTTCACTGTTCCCATTCCCAGCCTCTGCCTCTTTCTTCTTTCACTAAATCTGCTGTCCCAGTTACATAAGCAGTTCCTCCCCCTGATGCTGCATTATACATAAGCCCTGCCTCTTACTTGCTGTTCATAACTAGAGATGCAAGTGATACAACCAAACCTCACCTTTATCCCCAAATCCTGTCATCCCTGGTTAAGAAGAGGGTTATAACAAAAAATAAAATGTGCAGAGAACTATTAGCACAGGGCCAGTGTCACACCAGAGCTGGGATGGGAAATGTCTGTGATACATTAGTAGGCAGGAGGGAAGAAGCCAACCTCTCATAAGAGTGGCAGCTAGAGCATGTGTCTTAGGTTGATGGGGAAGGAAGGATACATACAGGTTGAACCCATGCACTCCACACACACACACACACACAAACAAAAAAACAGCATCAAATTTAAAATATATTTTTTCTCTTTAAATCCTTTTCTTACCATTCTCCAGGGTATACCCCAGGGGGACCTATGGCCAGCCCGGGCTCCTGTCATCTCCCCAAGTGAACCTGGCACAAATTGGGGGAGGGGCTGATTCCCCCCATAACACAAATACCTCTTTTATACAAGGCAGTGGAATGAGGGACAGATCAGCCCTCTGCCCCCCAACTTTCTGGCACAGGGGGAGAGCAGTTACACTTAGAGAAATATATATATATATATGTATATTTATATATATCTATTTATAAAAATTTATCACACTTGATCAGAACTGTCCCCCACCCTTTCAGCTGACCCCAATGGAACCAGATCCTAGTCCTGGGGCCATTCCCTGGGTCTTGCTCTCTTGATACCTCTCTGGCCCTCGGCCTGCTGATCAGTGTGAGGTAGAACTCAGCATTATTACCCACCATACTCTGCAGAGAACAGGTCAGCTGCTAAAGAGTAGTGCCTTTCTCTGCAGTACCTGGTGGGCTCCTACCCCAACAAAGTCCTGGTGGATAAAGGGAAGTGCCTCCCACCCCACAAGTCCCTGGGGCCTGAGCCAGAGTCAGATCCTGTATTGCAGCCATTCTTGAATTGACGAATCACTTGCGCCTGCCAAAAATGGATTTCTTGCCAGGGTTCTTGTTCCCCACACTTAAACCGATGAGGAGCCGTGCTTTCTCCTCTTCTTCCTGCTGTTGCATGTTGAGGTCTGATTTAGTTTCTAGCTTTCCCCGGACCTCTGACCCTGTTGCAGGCTTCAGCCTTAGCTTCTCTTTGATTACCTGATAGGCCAGAGAGGAGTAAAAGGGAAGGTAAATATTAGTGGGACAGACAAAGTAAGTCACGGTCAATCAATTCAATCAAGATTTATTAAATGTACACACAGGCACAATGGATGGAGTCCTTCAAATCCTAAAATGATCTCTGCTTTCAAGAAGCTTACAGTCTAATTAGAGCCATTCTAAACCTGAGTTTGTGTCAGCCCTGTTTCCTAAAAAATCAATAGTTAACATATGAAACCATAAATATTCAATTTAATTATTTGAACAAAGTCATGGAAAGAGCAGGGATAAAAGCTGCTCATTTTATCCACCTGTCCCATCCCACGGCTGATTGTTAATACACACTACAATGTAATGCTTCTGAGCAAAGGATCTGCTTTCCAAATCCTGCTAACCAAACAGCCATGAACTCTGCCGGGATACCTGGGCAACCAGGGCTTTGCGGCTATCCCTTTTGACAGCCATGGCAAAGTCTAGCCATGTCCACGTGTTGTTGTGGTACTCCAGACAGGGCAGCACCAGGTTGAGGTCACCCCAGTCCACACTGTTCTTCTCACCCTGCAAGAGAAGAATGGGGAAGGAAGAGAAAAAGGAAGGAAAAACATAACATATGCCACTTTTAATCCAAGCCAGTAGTTGAATCCAAGTCTAGTACCTTCTTATATAGCAGCAAACTACAGATACTGATTTCCCCTTATCTCAGTCTGACAATGGGCCATCACCCATGGCCCAACTTCACAAGCTAGACTATTTCCTTGTCTTTAATCTATGATGATCTTATCTGGTTCCCTTCCCACCCTGTTCTAGAAACTGCTGGGGAGGAGCAGACCTTGTAGCTGACGCACAGTGGAACCTGTGGAATCTTTATATAGATGAAGGAGTTGTTCATGGCAGCTCGTTCTTTCATCTTGTCAATATCATCCACAGGGTGCTAAGAAAGGCAAGAAAGGAGCATGAGCCCTTGAAATCATCAGAAGAAATTTAGGACCCCCGAACATCTCATCTCCTTTCACCCCTGGAGTAAACTCAAAGGCAACAGAAGAAATCCCCAGCCAAGCTTAACAGAGCATCCTAGGACTTCCATTTTTCTATCATTAGGGGCATGGCCAATACCTCTGGGGCTTTGCGAAATGACCTTCTGACCCCAGAACTCCGATTCAAGCCCTGTGCCACACCCTTCCCAGGGCCCAGTGCTGCTGCATCATCTGTTGCAATCAGCTGCCGAGGCTTCACCACTGGTATTCCTATGAAAAAGCAAGCACACCAGCTGTTGTCTTCTTTCTGGAGCTTCAGCTGTCTCTGAGGCTGCTATGCTACCCCAGTCTCCTGAACCATCACCATAAAAGTTCTCACCAGTAGTCACCAGTTTGGACTTATCTTCCTCATCACCAACCTCATCATCTTCCACACTTCGACCAGGAAAGAAAAAGCCCATTATTCTATGGAAGAACTGGTGTGTCAGCTGGATGGTGAGAGGCACCACATTTACCTAAAGAGGAAAAAGGCTGAAGAAGCAATTAAGTTCAGACATCATCCCTCAGTTTACCTACCCCTAACAGAATAATACAATGCACAAGATAGCTTTTGACTGCCCTTTGTTCCTGGATCTCCAAAGGACTGTTTACTAACCTCAAAGTGCTCCTTAACAGATATACCCCCAACAGGGGGCCGGACTTTGCTGAATAAGCGGAGAGCTAGCTGTCGCCCAGACTGGCAGGAGCTCTGGGGCCGCAGGACTACCTGTAGGATAGAGTGATAAATCAACCCACAAATCCTCCGCAGACTAAAAGGAGAAGCAATAGTCTTGCTAAGTGAGCAAACTTTCACCATCTCAGATCACCACACTGTTTCCCATAGTGGGTTTATGTGGAACGGCCATTACAAATGGTCTGTGTTTGAAAGCATGTGAATGGGCTAGGAATGGGGAGATAAGACTTGCCTTGTAGACAGCATTGGGAAGGAGGTTGTTCATTGTGAACCAGCCCAACTCCAGAAGATGTTCTGCTGTATCATCAGATTTATTCACCTATAAAGACAGATTATCCCCCAACCCCCAATCCACTATAAGCCTTTTCTCAAGAGCTTGCTAGAGAATTGCTACATAACCTATTTGTTTTCAGGTTCTCCATATGCCTAATCCCAACCTTTGATATCTCTTTTAAACTCATATAATCCCATGTTTTTCATGGGACCTCCTGGCCAGGGCACTAAATGATAGTAGTATTTCCCAGTCACTATGACATTCAAAAATAGTTTCATTCATTCCCAAACATCCTGGAAAGGGGCAGGGGCAGGAGGGAATGAACAATGTCCTCTCCTCTATGCCATGAGTAATTGCAGGAAGCTGAATGCCAGTGGAGAATTAAGGTTCTATTTCAAGCAGGACTTGGGATACCTCCCTTTGGGCCACATTTATAGGGATAATCTTATTCATTGAGAGAAACATCTGATCATTCTCATCTATAACTGCATGTATCTAAGGGGAACGCTGCTCATGTTTCATTAGTAACCTTTAATACCATCATTAATCCTATATAAAACCCTAATATGCAAACCGACCGAACGGCATAACGACACGCTCTGACCACCAGGTGGCAGACACTTAATGCAGGAGCTGCCCCATGGTGGTCAGGGCACTCCTGTAGGAGGAGTGCCACTCAGCCAGAAGCCAGGCTCACAACTGGCAAGTACAGCAGCGGTTGCAGGAGACTCCCCATCAGTACTAAGGATCCCTGGGGGATGTCTACCTGCTGGCTTAGGTGAGGGCTTAGGCAAGTTGTATGGACTGTGAGATGGTCCAGGGTGGGCTGAGGGACCCCCCCATTCCCCACCCGCCCACCACCCAGTGTATGAGTGTCATGCACTAGACCTCTAGTAGTTATATAATAACTAGCCCCTTTTTGTTTCTCTTTTTGTGAATTAGACTCCTAAGATAGGCCAGTGCCTCTCAATACAGCTGCATTTGTGTGATTGTATATACCCAATACCTTGCTATAGAGAAATCGCTGCAGCTCCAGTTCAGCAATTCCTAGCTGTCCATCTTCCTCTGTCAGGCGCCAACGTGCCTGAGCAAAGTAGAACTCAGTGCGACGGACCACACTCACATCTTCCTGCTGCTTTCGAAGCTCCATCTTGTTGGCCTGCTGCAACTGGAAATCCTTAAAACACCTATAAATGGATAGGAGGATCAAAGCCAATACATGCAATAGTATTTGAGTTGGGGGTGGGATGGAATGCTCTAGAATGATGCATAAGATAAACCTGGAGGTGGATCTATTCTAGAACAGCTATCCTCTACATTTTTTTCAAAGGATTGCTTCTCACATCCTGCCACAGGAATCCAAATCCATCTTTCAGTTCTATAGCTTCTTGATAAAGTAATCTCTTTGCACTAATAACACCTATGATTATATCTATAATTGTTCCTTTCTAATCACTTCAAGATATTTTATTTTCAGCTCAGCCGCACAGTGTTAAGACCACAAAAGTGATCTTTCCCAACTAGCCATTTTTCTCCTTTCCCAGCAGGTACTCTATTGATGATCCAAAGGAATGACTCTCTTGTTCTCAACCTCTTAATTTAGTGCAGTAAGGCTCATCAGGAAGAGATGCCTGAATCTACTACATCAGCCTTTGATAATACTCACTAGATGTAAAGACTATCAGAATGTGGGCAAAGAAAATGACTCCAGCTGGGGAACTGGAAAAAGGCAGAAAAAAATGCTGTTTCACCTGATGAGGATATTAAGCTCTTCACTTTCAAGCTGTAAATTGGCCTTCTCCTGGCTGAGCTGCAACTGAAGCTTTTGGTTCAGGTCAAGAAGGTTCTCATTCTTGCTGTCATCCTGCAAAGACTAGGGAGCCAGGACAGGAGAAACTGAGAGGAGATCTCCCTCATCTTAGGAGGCCTCCCTGTCCTCAGACTGCCCAGGTGATTACCTTCATGATAGAATACATCTGCTTTTCCAACTGCCGTATCTGGGCCACATGCTGCCGCACGGCCTCCTGCAAATGTAATATGCTGCTGCGCTGCTCCTCAGGATTGCTAGAAATCTCCAGCTGGAACCTGACCCGCTGTTTCTTCTCACTATGCTCCTAAAGGAATAGAAAGGGAAATGAACAAGATTTTCTAATAGACAAACCTTTAAGTAAATTGAAATAAGAAATGAAAATAAATGAGGACCTCCTCTGGAAAGCTCCCATATACCTATCACCATTATCAGTAGCAAGAGTAAGGGGTAGGCCAATGCAGAAGATCTGGTAATGTGTATTTCACAATAAGCCAATCCCCCAGGGTGGAGAGGGTGGAGATGGTGGAAGTGAGGAGCAGTTACTGTTCTTAAAGGTATTTAAATGACTGAGTAGAGAACTGACCAAGAAAAATAAGTAAACAAGCTCTACATGAGTCTCAGGGACACTCAGACCTTTCCTAGAAAAGTGAAACTTCAACTGCTGCTATTGACTAATAGATGATGTACCAACCACAAGGCCCCTGTTCAGTCCGAAACATGGCTTTTCTTTCTTTCTTTTTTATTTTTAAATATATTTTTACTGATTTGGGAGAGGGAGAGAGAGAAACATCAATGACAGAATCATTGATTGGCTGCCTCCTGCATGCCCCATACTGGGGATTGAGCCTGCTACCTGGGCATGTGCCCTTGACCAGAATTGAAACTGGGACCCTTGAGTGCACAGGCCGATGCTCAAATCCACTGAGCCAAACTGGCAAGGGTGTTCAAACTTTTCTTAATCGCTCTAAATAGAGCACAAGGTCTGAGGGTTCTTGTGGAGAAACTGGCACCCACAAGGGCCCGTGCTTACCTTCCGCTTGGGTTCTACATGAAGCAGCAGGTTGTTGACAATGTCCAGGATCATGGCATACTGAGCCGGATTGGTGGAGATTTCCAGCTCATGGTGGATGAGGGTGAAGGTATCCACAGCTCCTAGTAATTGTTAGCAGCTAAATAAGAGGCTCGAGTTTCTCCTTAAATATCCGCCCCATGTCCTTAACCATATTTGGAACCACTCCTATTAACCCCAGAGAAAGGGCTTGGTGAGAAATGTTCATGGGTAGAAACGTATGTGCTTATTTCAAAATAAAAAAATACCCATTCTTCCCAGTTCCCTCCAAGAATACAGGTTATTCTCTCAGAAGAATTTACAAAATGTAGAGCAAAATGAAATGTTAATGTTCAGTGCAGAGTAGGGCTTTTAATAACACACTGCCTCAAAACCTCAAGTAACTGCTTCTGTAAGTTCCTTAGTACCCTCCTAAAAGCATTTCAAGCCCTGAATACCTTCATGCTTCTTTAAGAGATCTTCCTTTTCCTGTTTTTCATGAACCTCAGGTGGCTTAATCTGAGTTGCCAATTCAGGATCAATGTCATGGCTGTAACTAATATAGTACATTCGACAGTTGCAGCGTGAAATGATCCGCTGGACTTGCTGGGCTTGTTGTGCCTCAGCTGGTTGGTTCCAATCTGGGAAGAGGTGAGAAAGAGATAAGAGAAAGACATTCTCAATAGATGTACTGTAGGAGCCCCCCAGCTAGCTATGTGTGATGTCTAGGGAACTCCAGACACTTGCTTTCAAACTAGCCTAACACAAAATGGTCCTACTACAGCATTAAGAGTAGGCAAGAAAATCAGGATCCTTTGGGATGCACATCTACACCTAACCATATAACCATATGATGGGGAGAGATGAGAGCTGACCTGTGGTGGTGGTAACCATGCCTCCCACTGCCTGCCCGCTCTCCATCAGCTCTTGCACAGAATCCAGACTACGTTGCCGGTGTTCCTCGATATTCTTCACCTGAAGACAGAGATACATGCACCTTTAACTCCTGGGAATCAGTACCTTGTTCTGGCCAACAGGGTCACTGATCTCCATGATACAAGTAGTTATACTATCTATCTGGATTTCTACTTCCTGGAATAACTTGAAAGATCTTCCAGTGTAGAAGACATATATGACTCTCTCTTGACCCAAACCACCCAAATTCTGAGTTACATGCACATTTTGCCAGGCCCACAGGCCTCAGGCCAGAAAAACAAGCTAGGTTAAAATAAAATCATGTCCTACCTCACACCCATTAGGATGGCTAATTATAAAAAAAAGAAAAATAACAAGTGTTGGCAAGATTGTCCAGAAATTAGAACACTTATGCACCACTGATAGGAATGTAATGGTATAACCACTGTGGAAAACAGTATGGTAGTTCCTCAAAAAATTAAAAATAGAATTCCAGTATGATCCAGTAATATACCCAAAAGAACTGAAAGCAGGATCTTGAAGATATACTGTATATATTGTTGTTAATCCTCACCCAAAGATACTTTTTCCATTGTTTTTCAGGAGAGTGGAAGGGGGCAGAGTTTGAGAAACATCAATTGGCTGCCTCCCATATGCACCCCAGGGATTGAACCTGCATGCCATATACATGCCCTTGCTTGACCAGGAATCAAGCCCAAGACCCTTCAGTGTTCAGGCTGATGCTCTAACCATGGAGGGCTCAAAGGTATATTTGTACACTCATGTCCACAGCAGCATTATTCACAAAAGCTAAAAGATGGAAGCAACCCAAGTGTCTATCAGTGGATGAATAAATAAGCAACATATTGTATTTACATACCATGGAACATTATTCATCCTTAAAAAGGAAATTCTAACACATGCTATAACATGGGTGAACCTTGAGAACATTATATTAAGTGAAATAAACCAGTCACACACACACAAAAATACTGTATGACTCCACTTACATGAGGTACTTAAGAGTAGTTAAAATCAAAGAGGTCAATGTGGGGCGGGGGGGAGACATAAGCAATACTTTCAACAATAAGAAAAAAAATCAGTAGTTAAAATCAGAGACAGAAAGTAGAACGGTGGCTGCCAAGGTCTGGGGAAAAGGGAAGGTGAGGAGTTGTTAACAGATATAGCTTTTTGTTTTGTTGTTTTTAATCCTCACCTGAGGACATGCTTAGAGAGAGAAAGGAGGGTGGGGAAAAACATAAATGTGAGAGAGAAACATTGATTGACTGCCTTCCATTGCAACCCAGGTATGTGTTCCAACAGGGAATCAAACTGTCAACCTTTTGGTGCAAACAATGCTCAACCAAGTCCAGCCAGGCAATAGGTACAGAGATTCAGTTTTATAAGACAAACAGAGTTATGAAAATGGACTGTGGTAATGGTTGTATGACATCATGAATGTATTTAATACCACTGAACTGTATACTTAAAAATGGTTAAGAGGGTAAATTTTATGTAAGTTTTATCACAACTTAAAAAGTTGGGGGGGATCAAATCATGTTATAAGTGAATTTTTCATCAAAACCTAAATTTCCCACCCACTTTGGTATTCATGTTTTTGTGTTCTTGCTGTCTTGTCTTCAGACAAACCACGCTGACACTGTTGCCATCGGGGAAAGGGATTGAATTATTTCAACTCTCTGCCTAGATGAAGTCAAATTGAATAACAGAATAAATGATATAGACCATAAGCAGATCTGCTGACTCACACAAAAATTTATATAGAAAAAGAAACATCAGCCCTAACCGGTTTGGCTCAGTGGATAGAGCGTCGGGCTGCGGACTCAAGGGTCCCAGGTTCGTTTCCGGTCAAGGGCATGTACCTTGGTTGCAGGCACATACCCAGTGGGGAGTGTGCAGGAGGCAGCTGATCGATGTTTCTTTCATCGATGTTTCCAACTCTCTATCCCTCTCTCTTCCTCTCTGTGAAAAATCAATAAAATATTTTTAAAAAAAGAAAGAAAAAGCAACATTAAAGGCCCTCTCATCTAAGCCACGGACATTCTGATTTAATATTAACATCACATCCTGAGGGGAAAAAGAAGGGTTCACTTGCCAAAAAAGGCATACTTAAAAGCAGCAGAGTTTCAGAAAATGCCAGGTTGGCAGAACTTGCATAGCTCATGCTGTGTGAATAGTTAACACCTTTTATGCCTACCTTCTGAGACTACTGGCAAAGAGCACTGCTTGCCTGAACTACAGCTGAAATATATTCGCATGTCCTCTCATATTATCAATAACCTGACCCTTATTTGGTTGACATCTGATGGAATGCTTACTACTTCTTATAATAATTATACTAGAGGTGTCCTGGATTGAGCCCTAAGGTCACTGGAAGAAGCAGTAGCCAAGGAGAAAGAAGGGATAAGCTTTAACCCCAATGACTACAATAGCAAACGATGTTATCACATCAGTCCTTATCAGACATAGTAACTCACTGGCTGTACCACACCCAGCACTACGTGCACATTTAACTCCTGTTAAATAAGTAATGACAATGCAGAACATTGAGTAGGTACACCTCATAATCATTAGATTTCCCAATAATAATATTATCTCCTAGAAATTATAGTGCAAATTTTACCAAGAAGCTGAAGAGAAAATTTACAAAAAGACTATCTTACACATACCTCCCCAGACAGACTGATGAAAAAAGTTAAGACTATTTTCCATCTGAATAAAGCTTTATATTTTTCAAAATAATCTCTCATTTAATCCTTTCAACAATCTTGTTAAGATCAAATATTAGAATTCCATTTTGCAAATAAAAGTGACTTGCTCAAGGGCTCAAGGCTACTATCATAGCAAAGCTGGCATTAGAACTCATAATCCGACCCCTAGATAAGCAGTTTTTCTATTCAAACTTATTGCCTTGCTTAACGAACCATTCGGTCATCTTCATTAAGAGTGATCAGAGCCTGGCTGGCATGACTCAGTGGTTGAGCGTCTACCTATGAACCAGGAGGTCACATGTTTGATTTGTGGTCAGGACACATGCCTCAGTTGCAGGCTAGATCCCTGGTGTGGGGTGTGCAGGAGGCAGCCGATCAACGATTCTCTCTCATCACTGATGTTTCTATCATTCTCCTTGCCCTTTCCTTTAGGAAATCAATTAAAAAAAAAATTTTTTTTTTTTTTACATAAAAGTGATCAGAGAGCCCTGGCCAGTAGTGCTCAGTTGGTTGAGCATCATCCCATGCACTGAGATGGTTCAATTCATTGGTCAGAGCACATGTGGGCTCAATCCCCAGTAGAGGATGTGCTAGAGGCAGCCATTCAATGGTTCTAATCGATGTTTCCTTCCCTTCTTCTCTCCAAAATCAATCAACCAATATATATATATGTGTGTATGTATATATCTCCTTATGGAATGCTTCACGAATTTGCATGTCATCCTTGTACAGGGGCCATGTTAATTCCAATTTTAGTATATGTGCTGAAGTGAGCACTATCATCCTACATAATAAAAATCTAATATGCAAATTCTCCTCTCGACCAGGAGTTCGACAGCTCACTATGCCAGTGCACTGACCACCAGGGGTGGCATGGCGCTGGCAGCGGGCAGTGCTACCAGCCCAGATGGGCACCAACAAGAGCAGGACCGCAGCGGGATGATGGAGCAGGTGAGCGAGCAGCGCCAGGCCAAGGTGGATGCGGGCAGAGGACCCCAATCACCCCGCAGACAGTGGCCAGTGACAGCAGTGGGGTGCAAGGCCGCTGCCCCACTCCCAGGTGCTGAGGGAGCCAGGCAGGGGGCCCAGCCCCGACTGATTGCCCCACAGATGGCGACCAGTGGCTGGTGACCAGCGGCCAGCAGGCCTTGTTCACCCAATCTGGACCGGGCCCTGGGCTGTGATGGGTAACTGAGGGGGGGTGGTGGCAACCAACCTCCCACTGCACCTGGGGGTGGGGGGACTGCAACCTCTCACCAGCTACCTGGGGGTGGGAGTGACAGGGACGGAGGTGCAGTCAGGACGCGGGGTGTCCACCAAACTCGCTCTCACTCACCTGCTACCCTTCCCTGGGATGCCAGGGCTCTTGTGATGGGGAAGCCCCCACGCTCAGATGCTGGGTGCCTGCGAGAAGCCTGCCCCACACCTGCACAGCCTCTTCAGGGTGAGCCAGGCCGCAGCCTATGGGACTGCAGGGGCCAGTCTATCAGGCTCCCCATGGGTTCACACAAAGAGCCAGTCTGCAAGGCTGGCAGGGGGAGAGCACCCTGCCCGCCCAGCTTCCATGCAGCGCCGCTGGGCGGCATAGAGGCCCACGCTGCACCCCGGCCTGTGGCATCTGGCTGTGCTCACATCTCCACATGGGGACTCAGGCACCATGACTCAGGTGGAGGGGGGTGCATAGGGGCTCAGGTGGTGCCCAGTACCCAGAGGTCAGCTGGTACCTGCCCTTCCATGCCAGACTCTCATGCTTCAATCATCAGCCAGGCCTAGGGACACCTGTGCATGAATTTCATGCACCGGGCCTCTAGTCTATATGTATAAAAGCCTAAGCAACCATTCTACTGTTCGACCAGTAACTATAACGAGCACTGACCACCAGGGGGTAGATGCTCTGACTAGTAGGTTAGCTTGCTGCTGGGGTCTGGTTGATTGGAACTGGCAAGATGGGCCGGACACATCTGGAGCCCTCCTGCAGTCCCGCCTGGGCCCCGATCGGGACAAGGCAAGATAGGCCGGACACACCTATCTTGGGTTCCTCAGCCCGGCCTGTGCTTTCTCACAATCCGGGACCCCTCGGGGGATGTCAGAGAGCCAGGCCAAGGGACCCCACCAGTGCATGAATCCATGTGCCGGGCCTCTAGTATATATGTATTTTTAAATAGAGTGATCAGAGAAAAGATAGAGAGCTTATCTAAAATTCTGACTTACACCCTAGCCAGTTGGGCTTAGTGAAAGACGTCCTTTGGACTGATGGGTCTCGTGTTGGAATCCGGTCAAGGGCATATGCCTGGGTTTCGGGCTCAGTCCCAAGTAGGGGGCGTGCAGGAGGCAGCCTATTGGTGATTCTTTCTCATTATTGATATTTCTCTCTCTCTCTCCCTCTCCCTTGCTCTCTAAAAAAATTAATTAATAAATTCCTACTTCTAAAAAATAAATAAAATTCTGACTTACTGTTTTCAAGTTACCTGCTGATTAGTGTGATACTATTAATGGGGTCAATAAACTTTTCAAAAGTAAAAAAAGTACGAACCCATTTTATTCTAGTGCTGGGCAGTGAGAATTTCTCTTGCAATGAAAAGAGCAGTATGAGATTAAAAAAATAATTAAAAATCTGTGTATTTATGGACACAGACCTGAGCTACAGTTCCTACATTAAGGTGTTATCATTCTGCTCAGCTGATAGCAATAGGTACTGTCAAGATTCTTGTAATTATTCTGTTGGAAGGGGCCAATTATGGAAAAAGGAATATAATGGACCTTCCCAGCCTACTGACTAACCTCTAACCAGAGCTGTCGGCCATCCTGCTCAGTGGGACTGCTTTCAGTGGTGGCAAAGTACTGCATGCCATCCAGCAGGCAAGTCCAGGATGTCTTTTGCTTCAATGTGTCACCATACCAAGCTGGATGATGTTGACACTGCAGCAGCTGGGCTTTAGCAGCAGACACAATGACACAACCTTCAGTCTCTGCTCCACGAAGAACCATCTATATCAGAGACAGAATCAGAGTCATAGCACCAGAGCCACCAAGAAAGACGAGGTTAGAGAAGTGTACCAATAACTGCAGCTGGGTCAAATTCTGGCCTACTGAGTGAACTGTACTGGCTTTTAGACATCGTAGTGATTATCCCTGATACCTGCTGGAAGGAATAATATTTTGGAGTTCTATTCACCAATTCTTATTTAGAGGTAGAGGAAGGTGAACACATGATTATGACCTAACCCAGTGTCCAAGTGTTCTAGTAAAGAGATGATACCTGGCAGTTGACCAGCTCAATTAGGCAGTTTCGGTTATATATATCATCCGTCTGGCAGGCAGCAATGCCACACAGCTGGTCACTTACACCTGACTCATCTTCTGTGAACACTACAAACTTATCTGTCTCTTCAATCAGCTTCTGCAACATGTAGGCACCTGGCAGAGAAATAGGAAGTGGGAAAAGTCACCGTTTCAAAGGGATAACATCCAAACTGATCTTTAGATTTCTCTAGCTAGGCAAGGCTGGGACACAGTCTCCCTAATCTGCAACTCCAGCCCACCCCACTCCACCCCTTGACCCCTGAGGGCAAAATAAGGGTTGTCATTTCATTTCACCCTAAACTTTAATAAAAATAACAGATTCCCAAAAGAAACTGTGTAAAATGGTAGCATTTTTTTCTCTTAGGCATATCCACCTCTAGGTTAGGATCTCCACTGCCCCCATTTTGCTCCTTTATTTTTAATTCCAAATTATTTGAAATGCTGTTTGTCAACCACTCCTTTCCACGTGGTCAGTGCTATTGTGCGAACGCCTCTCCTTTCCCATTTCTTAGAAATAAGTACCTCCTGAGGATCTATCCTTGGCATGTTCCTGACCCTTTCTTACTCTTTCTTCTAATGAGTTTGTCTGACAGTGTTATGGTTAAAAGCACATTCTCCAGAGTTGGACTAGTCTGCCTCTGTTCAAGACCCATCTCTGCCAGTTACTTGATTGCGACCCTCAGCAGCTTGCTTTAACTTGTATTCTCAGTTTCCTTGTCTGTAAAATAACAGAAACTATCTCATGAGGTTGTTGAAAGAATTTAATAGAATATAGAAATGTATCTTGCAGAGTACCTGCCAAACAGTAAGCAACTATTATCTCCTTTGCATGAACTTTTATCTATCCTGTAATTCCCAAGTCTCTTATTTCTAGCCCTAAGCTTTGAAACCCTCATTTCTAGCTGTTTGTAAAGATTACTTTGATGTACTACTAGACCAAAAACTCAGTATGTCTAAATCAACAACTCTATACCTTCCCAAACCTGTTTAGCTTCATTTTCACTTTCCTCCTGTTTTAACTCCTTTTTCCAAACAGTTTCCAAATCTCTTATATTTCCATCCCCTCATCTTCATTCCCATGGCCTTTACCTAGTTTTCAGGCCCTTGTTGCTTTTTGTTGAGACACCACAATAGTTTCCTAATTTGTCTCCCTACCTCCAGTTCCTTCCTCTCCAGTCCTCCTCTGCACCATTGCCAGATTTATCTTCCTCAAAGTAAAACTCTAATGATGACACGTCTTTATTAAAAAACTTTGAGTAGTTAGTTCACCACTGTCTACTGAATAAGGACCAAAAACTCCTTAGCCTTGCATGAAATGGCTTTGATGACCTACCTCCAGCTTTCCTTTCTAGCATCTTCTCTCACTCCTCTCTTTCAGCTACTCTCTATGCCAGTCAAATAGACTGTTCACTCTCCTTTGAACACACTAAGGTTTACCAACCCCACTCCTATTCAGGATATTCCCTCTGTCTTGAGTGCCCATCTCCTCCCCAATTCCACATGTTTAAACCATACTAAGCCTTCAAGGTCCATCTCAAATGTTATCTCCTCAATAAAACCTTCCCTGAGTGCATTCCCTCCTTCACTCCAGTCAAGAACAACTTCCATATTCTTTCTTTCTTGTGGCATTTATCATTTTTCATCTTGTTCTTAAACTCACCATGAACTTGCACCCATCTGTACTTATTGTTCCCTCGCCCTAAAATGCCATTCTCTCCTCTTTCTTCACCTGTCAAACTCTAACTAATCTTTTCTTTTTAATATATTTTTACTGATTTCAGAGATGAAGAGAGAGGGAGAGACAGAAACATCAATGATGAGAGAGAATCTTTGATCGGCTGCCTCCTGCATAGGTCATAGATCAACGCTCAACCTCTGAGATAGATTTTAAAAAATGAGTAACCCCAGCCAGTGTGGCTCAAGGGTTGAACATCAACCTATGAACCGGGAGATCACGGTTCAATTCCTGGTCAGGGCACATGCCTGGGTTGCTGGCTTGACCCCCAGTGGGGGGGCATGCAGGAGGCAACCAATCAAAGATTCTCTCTCATCATTAATGTTTCTATCTCTCCCTCTCCCTTCTTCTCTAAAATCAATAAAATATATATATACACACACACACACACACACACACACACACATATTTTAAAAAGACCCATCTTCATTATCATCTTCACTGTGAAGGCTTTCTAGACTTCCCTATGCTGATTTAAATACTTTATTCTTGAACATTTTTACAAACCATCTTCATAATGAAATAATTTGCATACCTAAATATCTACTAGTTTCTAAGATTCCTCCCATCTTTGTATCCCTAAAGTCTAGGGTCATGTCTGATATATTATAAACCTTCAATAAAACTAAAATGAATCTATAAATAGAGTGATTGAGTGAAGGAATCAACTAATCTCAGCTCATCCACATATGATTACTTGTTAAAGAACATAGACTGTTACTCATTCTATACCTTTCACTCAACCCAGCACAGTGCTCTGTGCCTGTTAAGTACTCAATAAATATTTGTGGGGTTTTTTTGTTTTGTTTTGTTTTTAATATTTTATTGATTTTTTACAGAGAGGAAAGGAGAGAGATAGAGAGTTAGAAACATAGATGAGAGAGAAACACCAATCAGCTGCCTCCTGCACACCTCCTAATGGGGATGTGCCTGCAACCAAGGCACATGCCCTTGACTGGAATAGAACCTGGGACCTTTCAGTCCATAGGCTGATGCTCTATACACTGAGCCAAACTGAACAAAATAATTCATCAAAATACAAAACAATTCTCTAATTCTTTGCTTCTTTCCCTTATTCATCCTGTGTTGGCCCCACCATTTCTTCCTGATCCTCCTCCTTGCCATAGGACCAGACCCTTTTATGCCCCATATCAATGCTATCTAAGACTTGGGCACCCTGATATGGAAAAATAATGGTTTCATCTCTACACCTAGATGGAACCAGCCATGATTTAGTTCTTTTCAAACTCTTGTCCAAGCTGATGTACATATTCTACCAAGCATGTCAAACTCAAAGGCTAACACAGGCCAAATAAATGAGGCAAGCAGCCTGCCCCCAAGGCCATGACTTTAACATGCTTGTTCTAAACCTAACCCAGTGGAGTCCTATCTTACCTCCTGATGACCCCTTATCAGGCTGTACGCTAAAGCTGGGACTGCTGACAGGAGGTGGAGCTGAAGCACTGGTTGGGACACTCTGCTTTGGCTTTTTGGCTGGCATCTGAGGATCAATCTTTAACCCCTTCAGGGCTTCAGTAGAGAGATTGCGTTTGAGTACAGCTGCCTTTTTGTAGCCATCATATAAACCAAAGGCAATGTCCCGATTAGTGGTTGTCCAGGAAGCCCGTAAATCTACCAAGTGCAGCTGGTGTGTATGAAAGGCAGGGTCCCCAACTCGAGTAGAGAGCTCCTAAGAAACAGGAAGAGAACCTCAGGGTAGCATGGAAATCCCCACCATTTCTCCTGAACCACAAATGCAAAGATAAGCAAACAATCTTGTTGAATAAAAAACCTGTTCTGGGGAGATAAGAAGGCCCGGAGAAAGAAAAACTAAGTGGTTTTAGCATGTACATTAAATATACCCACTGTATTTTAAAGGACTCAGAGAATTTCAACTTAAAATCCTTCCTTAATTTGGGGTTGGGGGAACAAATAAAGTGCTAGAGAATGTTGTACTCTAGTTCCTGAAGGGCAAGAGACTATCCTTAGAAGGAGAGAAAGAAAAGTAATCTTCAAAAAGAGCGATGCTGATACAGCTGATTCAAGTGAGTGTATGATATAGTAATGACATATATGCTTGGAATATAGTTAGGAACACTACTAGGGACTTGGTCTAAAATGTATTGCTATAGGCTGAATTGTGCCCTTACCCCCAAATTTACATTTTGAGATCATAATCTCCAATGTGATGGTATTTGGAGATGGGGCCTATAGGAGGTAATTAGGTTTAGATTAGGTCATGAGGGTTAGGTCCTCATGATGGGATCTGTGCCCAGAGAGCTTGAAACATCAGAGAGCTTGTACTCTTTTTGTGCCACGTGAAGACACAGAGAGAAGGCAGCCATCTACAAGCCAGGAGGAGAGCCCTCACCAGAATCTGACCATGCTAGCACCCTGATCTTCTCAGCTCCCAAAATTGTGGGAAATAAATTAGTACTGTTTAAGCCACTCAGTCTATGGTATTTTGTTATGGTAGCCTAAGTAGACTAAGACAGGTACTGATACAAATAAGGTAGTAAAAAGACTGTTTCAGGTGGTACCTCCTCTGCTGTACGATTGCTATGCCGTTGGTAGGTGAGGGAGGACAGGCTCAGTAGGTGGGTCTTTGTTACCAAGGGATCAAGGCAGTGATCAGCACTCTCTTCAGTGGGTGAGGCCATCAGATGAACAGTCACCTGACTTAAGTCACTAACCATCTGGGTCACACTCCAGTCAGAGATGAGGCGCCGCATCACTGTGCCCGCTGAGGAAAGGAGGCATACAGAGTCCATGCAGACCAGCACAGAAGGATAGTGTGGGACAGAAAGAGAGAAAGGGGAGGGAATTGAGAAAGCAAAAGGGGACAAGGAATAGGCCAGGAGAAATAAAGGGGTTGTTTACATTACCTTGAGGTATAAGCCGCTGAGTTCCCCGAGTGAACACATGACCCTGACTGCACTCAATCTGGATACCCCGCTGCTGAGCAAATGAGGCCCAATAATGCACCTGGTAACAAAAGAACTTAACACTCAATGAAGAATGACACTGGAGAGGTGATTAAGAGACCAGGAAAGAAAAAAAAAACAACTAAACAATGAAAGGGGAACAGAACTGAAGATGTCAGCAGGGATGTCAGAGCCTGACCTGTAGTTGGGGAAAGAGTGCAGTAAAGGAAAGCTGCTTGTAGTGTTGGCCAAGTTTCTTCTTGCCGGGTTTCAGGTTATTGAAGAGTTTTCCCCTACAGATAGGCCTTGTAACACTAGTCCAAGTTGCCCAGAAGTTTTGCATCCAGCGCAGGGTACTACTATATAGCAGAATTCGGGGCTGGGATATTGCTGCAAAGGAAAGGATAGACATTTCCTAGCTACAGTTAAAACACAGAGATGAAGCAAAATCCTTCCTTAGCTTAAGTTCTAGGTTTAAAAACCCAAACAGCACTCAGCCTCACACTAAATATCCTCAACACCCTCTCTTTTAATTTTATTTTTATTGATTTCAGAGAGCAAGGGAGAGGGAGGGAGAAATAGAAACATCAATGATAAGAGATAATCGCCTATTCAACATCCATGTGCCTACTGGGGATCAAGCCTGCAACCAGGCACGCGCCCTTGATTGGAATTGAACCTGATAGTCCGCAGGTCTATGCTCTATCCATTGAGCCAAACCAGATAAGGCAACACCCTCTCTTTTCAAAGATCCAACTTCTTCGCTTTCAGCAACACTCTTCGAAAAGGTGCTAACCCCAATCCTCCCTTGCCCTTTCCCTATCCCCTTCCCAGAAGACTGAGATGAAGTCCTCAGCGTCAAAGCCCAACCTCCCAGCTCTTCCTCCCCATTGTCCCAGACCCAGCCTCACTCCCGCTGTGCCGAGTCAGATCCATCTTGATGGAGAGATTGAGGTTCTCAGAGCGGAAGGCCCGGTAGGAGTCATGAAGCTGGCCCAAGGGCACCTCAGGCAGAAATTCTGGAGCCCGAAGAGTGACGCCATGGTGATCATGGGGGTTCCCGTGGCATAGCCACTGAAGGTCCAGTGTCATGCAGAGGTCAGGCAGGTGCAGAAAGCAGCAGTCATCATACCTGCCTCACAACAATCCCGATCTTCAGTGCCCCAGACACTTGTAGACCCCTGGCTCTCCCCCACTCCCTCCACCCTGAGTCCTGTTAAAGCCCCACCATCTCTCCACTCACTTAGAGGCTGTTCTCACGTTGACATCCAAGTCACCCTTGAACACAAACTGACCAGGTTTCCAGTGAAATGACAGGTGACTCCACTCCCAGTGCATATTCTCGGTTGTGTTGTATGGGTCCTATAACCACCCCCCAAAAACTTGGGTGAGACATGGATAAGAATATCACTCCTATCTCCCAAATCAGTACCTTTGTCTCTTCCCCCAAATGCTGTACAAGCCCCAGCCATACCATCCTAATAAGAAAACCACTCATCTGAACCCTCACCTCAGTAGCCAGCTGGTGCAGGTTCGCCTGTTCAACATCCATGTGCCAGTCCCCATGGAACAGAAGACGGCTCTTGTCCCACCATGGCAAAGGTGGGCTGGGGTCCGCTGAGGGCTTTGTCAAGAGGTCCACAGACTGGCCAATCAGTGTCCAGGCTGGATCCCAGCATGGGCCCCATACCACTGTGTACTGGAAGATTTCCGCTGGCAGAGGGGCAAAGGGTACAGGTTGTTACACAACTTCATCCCTCGCCTCTTCCTTCACTGCAGAAGGGCCTCAGCGCATCTTCTACCCCAGCCATCACACCATCTCAAACCAACTGCCCTCCTCTACTCACAGCGGAAGTCGTGGTAGAACTTGAGTGGGGGCATGTTCCTCTCTACTACCACATTACCCCATGGTAGCCCCAAGTGCAGGATTTGACGCCGACGGGAGCAAGGCTGACCACTCTGTTCAGTGCCCACAAGTCGACCTATCAGCCGCCAGTCACGGATCTCAAACAGGTACCGGGGATAGTCTCTTATCCGAACTGTTATTATAAGAAAGATACACACTGGCTGTTCAGGGAACAGGGTCAGCATACTCGGGCATTTTCCCCCCTGCCACTACTTTTACCCATTTTACAAATTCAACTGAGAGAAAAACAACCTAGTAGATGGCAAAAAAGCTGAAAAAGGGCGCTGAGACCCTAAGCAGATGGTGAGAGGAATAACACTGAGATCTAAGAGCTACACTAACCCTAAAGCTGACTGAGTTAGTTGTTCCTTTACCTAAGTTAGCTCAGTAGTTTCAGAGTGAAATTCAGGAACAAAGAAAGGTATAAAGAGCCCACACCCATCCCACTCTACCCATCCAAAAACAGCCACAGTTCCCAATATAACCAAGCTTCTCTGTAATCACTCAAATGCTCCTTGGAGCTCCAAGGGCAAACACCAGACTCTGCAAAT
Source organism: Murina feae (assembly GCA_004026665.1). Classification (NCBI taxonomy): domain Eukaryota; kingdom Metazoa; phylum Chordata; class Mammalia; order Chiroptera; family Vespertilionidae; genus Murina; species Murina feae. Next base: position 33,833 of record PVJC01010008.1, read on the forward strand.
AAAGACTTACCCAGAAAAGTCTTGACACTGCACTTGAGCATACGACACCACTGAATAACATGATCTACTCCCTCAGCAGGAAAAGGGCTGCCTGGATCAAGCTCTCGAACCTGCTCTATCACACGTTCAGGCCCATGGAAGGAGGCATCTGCCAGAGCCACCAGCTCTAGCCCTGCCAGGCTCCACGTGAGCAATGCCCGGCGCATGGGTGTGTTGCCATAGAGACGACGGGAGCGCTGAATGTAGATTTCAATGTTTTTGTGTTCCAAAGAGGCGTAGAGCTCCTCAATTTTGCGGGCTGGCAATAACTCCCCATGCTGTTTGCGAAGGGCAGCCACTTTGGCATCCAGCAGCTGCAACCTTTTGGCACTCTCCTTACTTTCATCCTTCATCAGTTCGTAATTATCTCGAAGTTTCACTTCAAAAATGTCATCCAGGAAAACCCATGAGAAGTGCTGAACTTTCAAAAGTAGATCAGGTGGGAGTGGGGCAGGGCTTGGAGAGACCTGAGCCTGAGTTCCTCCTCGATGGAGCCCCTTAAGCCATTTCTGAACTCCCACAGCCTCATCCAGAGTTTGAGAAAAATCATACTGATAAGGAAACTCCACTGAAACTGAGCCGAGGGAGAGGAGCCACACACGGTTGCGGAGGGTCTGCAGCACAGGCAAGGGGTTCCGGTGGAGGATCATCTCCTCTAGCTCAGGTAGCAGCTGCACTTCCACCTCCTTGAAGTTGAAAATGCTATTGCCATCAAAGCCAGCAGCCAGCTCTGGGCAGTAAGCCTGAAGTGAACCCCCATGCCGGCTCAGTGACACACTTTCTGCAGCCAGGGTAATGAACTTGTCCTCGGCTACAAAAGCAGTCAGCTTGGCTGTGCTCACCTCTAGTGTCAGGTTTAGCAGCCGCTTTGAGGGAGATGGTTCGGGCGTTTGGCCTTCTCGCTCAGAAGTGGCCCCTGGAGTCTCTAGTGCCAGGAGTGGAACAGTCTCAGGAAACAGAGTGGTTCTTAGTAAGTCTCGGCACTGCAGGGTGGCCAGGATATGCTGGTACAGGTACATGTGATCTGGGGGGCTCCAGAGTAAAGTAAGCCCTGCACCACACTGAACCTTTAGGAAGAGAAAAGGATCGGTCGATTACCACATCCCAGAACAGGAGAGATGACAGGGGTTATTATACATGCAAATATGAACCATCTCCACCTAGAAGTCTTTCCTGAGTAACCACATTAATTAGTCCCTTGCCATGTTCTCAGCACCAAGAGCACTTAAGAGCACTCACACTAAAGTTCTCCTCAGCTGGATTCTAAGCTGTCTGAGAGTAGAGGCTGTGTGTTTTAATTATTTGGCACCTACCAGAGTATATCCAGTACATACAGCACATACTCATTAAACCATTTGACTTTATGTTTCTGCTATTAAGCTATCTTTCAATAACTGCCACAATGTATCATAACCACTGCAACAATCAATTTGAAAATGTTTCATGCACATTTTTACTGAACTTTAGTATAAAAAGTAATGAATACACAAATCAATGCAGCAAACTTACTTATGTGAAAGTATGCCTCAAAGAAGGGAGCATTTTGGAAAATAAAATTGATTCTGCATATCTAAGTGGGCAGAGAAAATTTAAATTCCAGGACAGAAAAATTCCTTTGAGTTCCAGCCTCTGAAAAGGAAACTCTTCAGTTTCCAAAGGAAGTTGAAGTCTAACAAACAGGAAGCTTTCCCACGCTCCTCCTAAGAGGGTCCCACGTCCATCTAATAGCCTGAGAGAAAGGTATTGAAAAGCCTCTGAGAACTTACCAGCACTTCCATCTTCCAGCCTTTGGATGAGCTGAGAGCTTCAGCAACATGACACAAGATTATGATCTTTAAAAAGCCCCTTATTTTTCAGAGCTATGCACCAAAATATTTACAGCGGATATTATGTATCTGCTTCAAAATAATCCCAGAGCCAGAGGGCTGGAGCAATTGGTGGAAGTGTAGACGAAGTAAGTTGGTCCTAAGCTGCTAATTACTGAAGCTGGGAATGAATACACGAAAGTCCACAGTCTCTCTAGTTTTACACAGGCTTTATGTTTTGTAATGAAGAGTTAAAAATGTTTAGAACAAGCCAGGAAGAAAGAACATCAGGTGCTGTATTTCTCACAGATGAGCTTTACATGACTCAAAAGGCTGGGGAATGCTCCAAGTCTAAGGAAAACCCGATGTAACTCAACCTCCCCACAGAAGCATTACCTCCAGAGAGCGGATGCTGTTGTGATAGGTGACGGAGAGCATGGAGAGGCTGAGCACTGGGGCGGGAATGTCAGGAGCCTTGCAACAGGGCTGCATCTTCTCTGTGACTGACTTCACCAGGGCAAGCACAAGTCCTTGAATACCCACAGTAGAGGTTTCAGCACTTCCCAGGACAGTCAGGGTGTCTAGTCGGACCTCTGAAGCACCTAACATCCAGAGACCATGTCAGCTTGACTCTCAGCTCTCAAATGGCAACTTCAGTCCTCACCCTCCTTTGTTACTCATTCTCTTCACTCTAGTTGTCTTTCTTCCCCACACCTCCCTAACTTCGTTTCTTATGTTTAAGGGAAAATTTCCCTTTCTTATCTTAACCTAAACTTCTGGCAAGGCCAAAGAAGTTCCCTAACTCCTATAAATTGCCCAGAAATACATGTTACTAAACACACAAGGAAAAAAGAAAACAAGTAAACAAACACTCCATGCATCTCGTTCTCTAGATCAGACACCAAGGCTATCTTTTTCTTACATATCTTGCTTAATACTTGCCTTTGATAAGCCCTGAAGAAATACCAAGAAGCCTAATTCCAGCATTTCATCCTCTAATTCAGAAAAATTCCAAATACGTAATAAGCTCCATTAAATTAGAAGGAACAGATTCAATCTGCATAATGTGCTTAGGTTATAAACCACCCCCTTTGGTATAGACTCCCTGTCCTACTTACCAACGAGGGCAGAAAGGGTGAATAAGTTCATGTCCTCCACCTTCAAGTCCACCTTCCACAGTAAAGACACAGACTCCCCGAGTGAAGATTCCCTAGGGACTGGCTTCCCAGATTGTGGGCCCATCAAGGATAAGATCCGAGAGAGACATTGGGCACAGGTGTCTGATGTTTCTACCTGCAGTCCTCGGATCGTACAGTCAAGAAAGAGGGTGTCCGACTGGGTGCTGGACAGGCTCAGAGGCTGATTATAGCTACCCTGGAACAGAAGCAGAGGGACTCCGTGGGGAGCACGCAGACACAGTTCTTCAGTGCCCTAATGCATTGCCTGCTGCCCAAAAGGTGCTGCGTGCTCTAAAGCAGGGCAAGATGAGGAACCCGTTCACCTACCTGTAGTGTGAAAGAGTCCAGGACAAGCGCCTCACCCCAAACATGCATATTGGGTGGGTGGGGTGCCCGCTGAATGTGAGAGTCACTGCCCACCCGCCAGCAGAGGTGGTCCACAGTTAGGATGCCCCGTTGATGGATACTCTGTGGCCGCAGATGCTGATAATCTAAACAAAGAAGGCAGGAGAGAGACAGTCTATGGAGCCACTGTGGCCAGCAACTGGGTCCAGCTCCACTAATGGACAGGCCTTGTTCCTTTTACATCCCAGAGCCTTACCCAGAGAGATGGAATTGAATCCCAAGGCAAAGGGCGGTGTATCTCCAAGCTGAATGGAAATGTTGACATTGGAGATGGAAGTGCTAAAGATGATGGGAGCCAGGATTTGGGGGAAAGTTCTGTATAGGGATAAGACATCATTGTTTGATAAGGAAAGAATTGCAGCTTTCTATCATGGAAGCTCTCAAAAATCAGTGTGAGTTTTGTTGTGATTTTTAGGAACGGATGCAACTAGAAAATAGAAAAATGAACTAGTCAGTTCAGTGCTACTCCGAACAGTTAGTCTGCAGGAATGCCAGAAAGATATAAGGTTGAAACATATGAAACTGCCATTTCATAGGTCAAATATGGTGAACATCAGCATATCACAGAACTCAAACTTCTACAACCAAGGAGCATCACTTCCAAACTATTAACCTTAAGTTTTCTATGCAACACAATGCAAGCACTACACAAAGAGAGATATGGCATTGCTAACATAACCTGTCACCTTACCATCTGAGGCAGACAAAACACTCTTCATCATTTAAGTTCCGTTTAGCAAACACTTATTTTGTGTAAGGTACTGTGCTAGGTACTGAGGACATCATCTTACCATTAAAGAGCCTAATATACTGGGGAAGATATATAAAATAGGATTGCTATTGAGACTGGGACAGTGAAACTGAAATTTAGGAAGATCAAACAGCCAAAAACATATTTCACATAAGACACCACTTGAAACCAAAATAATCCATCTGATGAAATGGTAATTGAAAAAAATTGCACTGACCTTTTTTTCCTTTGCTTAAGAACAGATGAACTAGACCCTTGGGTCTCAAGTGCTAGCATGTGCATCCAGTGAGAGAATTCTTGGTGCCGGTAATGAATAATACAAGTGTTCACAACCAGAGAGGCTGCTAGGTCAATGGTAGTTACCTAGAAAAAGAACCCCAGAACTATGATCTTGGGTTTTATCTCCTAAGGCAATGAAGCAGGATGAGAACAGAGAAAGGAGTAATTCTTGGTACCACAGTCATCATACCTGCACACTAGCCTTGAGGGAGTTGAGGCAGACAATGCGCTGGCGGCTCTGGGACAACAGCAACCCATCTGTCAGGGCAGAGGACAGGTCAGAGAACACTGGGAGCAAAAGGGAACACTAGGAGAGGGTCAGAGACAGGCAAGGAGTTGAACAGGTTGTCACCAACACTCAAAAAAATTGGGGCTATTTTCTCTCAGTGTGGCTTCCTCCTCCCACTCCCCACTGATATTAAATTAAGAAGGTCATGTGGCGTGGGGCGGAAAATAATGACTGGTCCTCCCATTCTCTCTCGGTACCAGCATCTCCACCCAAACCTTTCAGTAGGAGCTCAGTGCTCATCTGTGCCATATCAGAGTTTGCTGTGAAGCTACGAAGGGGCAGCTGATCCTCATCACGGTGGTACAGGAAATGCAACAGCTTCAGCGTCCAATTCAGATGCCTGAACCAGAAACGGACTCTAGCTCAGAAATATGAGGAATGCCCATCCTCTGTATAGACAAGCTCAGTGCAGCTACTTGCGGCATATACCCAGCATATAGCTCCAACTATCACTCTCCACACTTGTGTGGCAACGGAGATCTCACCTCTTTTGACTATTCATGGACAGCACCACACTTGTGATATCCATTTTCACTTTCACCTGGTCTGGCAGCTGCTGAAGGAGGTGGAGGCCAGGCAGAGCTGACTCAGCCGCGTTTTTTGTCGCGTCTGAAACATGAATGAGAATACAAAAGCCATCAATCCTCCAGTCTCCAAAAATGCCCCATCCTCTTTGACCAAACGCTCCCATGTAAAATAGACTAAGCAAATGCCCAAATTTGCCAAAAGGCAAATATCCCAGAGATTCAGGAACATGCTGTAATTTGTTCCCAGAAGCTAAAAAATAGAATGGGGAACAGGTTGGTATAATAGAAATAATATGGACTTTAGGGTTAAACAATTTAAACCCCATGTTTAGTATCAATTAGCTGTGTGACCTGTCAAAATACCTATCTAGTGGCTCCCCCTCCCAGGAGTACGCCCAAGCTTTCCCCTCTTCTTCTTCCCCCCAGGGTGCTACCTTTACCCTTCTCTCTCCTAAGCTCCAAGGGCCCCCTAATTTTGCCTCTGTAATTTGTTTCCTGAGACCATTTCTTCTACTGCTCACTTCTACCTCTGTGACTTTCTAAATAAACTTTCTCTTATAGTTTAGAAAGAAAAATAAAAGATACCCCTCTGATCTTCCTAGGCTTCAGTGTTCTCTCTGGTGCAATGCTGAGGGTTTAGTGAGAACACATATATAAGGCACATAGTAGAGGTCTAATTTATGATAATTACTCACTAAACGTTGGTTCTTTCATCCACCATAAGCAAATGTCCTATTTCCTCTATCCTCAGGGTCCAAGGCCAAGGTGACTGACAAATCTCACCTGAGTAGTGAGGCCACTATTTTTTTCTACTTCCAAAATAACTGGCGAACAGGGCAGTCAGGAAGCTCACTGACTGGGGCTTTACCTGAACAGGGAACAGGCTTGGGTGCCAGGCTTGAGCTGTGGTGCAGCAGCTGACTATGGAAGAGGCCCTCATGCAGTTCAGCATGGAGTGTCCACACATCCACAGAAATCGCCTTCAGGTGCCGACTCCTGATGCCCACCTCCAGACATAGCTTTAGGGCCAGTGAGAGCTCTGCCAGGCAGGTGTCCTCCTACAGAAAGAATAAGCTGTTGTCATGGCCTGTTTAGCTCAATGGATAGAGCGTCAGCCTGCGGACTGAAGGGTCCCAGGTTCGATTCCAGTCAAGGGCATGTACCTTGGTTGTGGGCACATCCCCAGAAGGAGGTGTGCAGGAGGCAGCTGATGGAGGTTTCTCTCTCATCGATGTTTCTAACTCTATCCCTCTCTCTTCCTCTCTGTTAAAAATCAATAAAATATATTTTTTTAAAAAAGAGTAAGCTGCTAAGGTGTGTATGTGTAAGGAGCCTGGGAGTTTGGGGTCAAAAATTCAGTGGTCTTACCCTAACCGTTTTGGCATCAGTGGATGGATCATGGGCCTGCAGATTCAATGTCCTATTTCCTCTATCCTCAGGGTCCAAGGCCAAGGTGATTGACAAATCTCACCTGAGTAGTGAGGCCACTATTTTTTTCTACTTCCAAACTAACTGGAGAACAGGGCAGTCAGGAAGCTCACTGACTGGGGCTTCCGGTCAGGGGCATGTACCTTGGTTGCGGGCACATCCCAGGTAGGAGGTGTGCAGGAGGCAACTGATCAATGTTTCTAACTCTCTGTCCCTCTCCCTTCCTCTCTGTAGAAAACCAATGGAATGTATTTAAAAAAAAAATTCAGTGGTCTGGAACACTACCTTGAGAGAACCACATAAGGACACAGAATCTATAGGGTAAGCTCTAAGCTCCTTCTTATGACCAGAAGGAAATAAGGCATCTGAAGGACCATGGCATACTCACCAACTGGCCACTCTTTAGAACTTTGCTGTTAATCTGACTTAGGCTCACTTCACATTTTAGCCTGAGAAAGGAAAAAAAATTAAAAGCACTTGGCCCCTTTCTTTGCCATTTACCTTCAATCAAGCTTTGTTGGCTGGAAGAGACAAGGCAAGCAGAAGTGCCTAATCTCAGCCTCTCCTCAAATTGCAGAGAGTAAGAACTTGACACTTTGATAAGAAGGCCCTGGCATCCACCCACCCTGAAACAACTGTAAGGCAAGAATGGGCCTGCCCAGAGTTTACCTTTTCCCATCACTATCCAAAAGAAAGCTGCTTTCTCTGATCTGAATGTGCCACAAGGACTCAGAGGTAGCTACCTTGAGAACCATGATGTTTATAGAATCTACATGAATGGAGAATAGCTGGAAGGAAGAAACAAAGAACAGCAATTAATGTCAAGGCACTTCCCCCCCTTTCCAACAGGAAGAGAGTAAGAGACAGCTCTTAGTATCCTGCCCCCCAAGAGTAGAAAAACCCACCCATGATTGCAAAGCCAGTCATTCCAGTACAGCCCAAGCAAAAGGGAGAAGCGGCCTCACCTGACAGATGATCTTCAGTAAGGCTGGGCTGAAGGACAGCTCTTTCTGTTGCACTCCTGTGCTCGCGGAGAACGGAGCAAACAGGCCGGAAACCTTCTGTAGGTCCGTTCTGATGCGCACTTCTCCAAAGCACAATGCCACGTAGCGCCTGCCCAGAAGAGAAACCTCGCTGCCATCAGGCCCATCCCTTCCACAGCAGTCTCTTCCCCTCCCTCACATTCACTCTCCCATCCTCCAGAAAACATGTAGCTCAAAAGAAAAAAATGTAGCTCAAATCGTGTAGGATAGTCTCACAGTAGTTACCAATCTCTGTCTCACTGGAGAGAATCGCTTCCAGGAGACATCAAGCCAAGAAGCCACTTCCCTTCTTGGACTTTGAGGCCTGTGTAGAAGAATCTCAATCTATAAACCCCAACCCCAAATCTCCCCCAAAGGACGAGTGAGGATACAGGGTACTCACGGCAGATCATGGCTGAGGAGTTTGCTGGAGATCCACAGGCTGTCAATTTCCTAAAACATCATGGAAGGAAGCTTTGTAAGTTAGTCCGTGGTAAGACATGAGCAGCCTGTCAAGTCAGGAAAGGTCCCAAGAGGAGAAAGTGCTGCAGCCCTTCCACTAATTATCCTCCATCCCACTTCTACCAGCTTCTCTCCACCACACGCATCCTGCTCCTCACAATCTCACAAAGATGTTTGCATTTCTTTCATGGACAGGCTGCCGCGTTGCCCCACTTCAATCAGAACAGCAATCTCTTCGATTTCCTGTTATCTTTGGTCTCTTTACCTCTGTATCATTCTTATGTGCCCTGGACACTGTGCCTTCGAAGCATTTTTAATCGAACAACTTACATCAACCCTAGCATTCCCAAACTAACAGGTGACAAGACTGGGTTAACTAGAAAAGCCACCCAGAATTGATGAAAAATGAGAAAAGGCTGAAATTCAGCTGGATCAACACTGCTCACATCCCCAGGGTGATTCCGCAGGGCTCACCACTGTTTGCTGGTGCTGCTGAAACTTAAGGCTGACATTCTGGATCCAAAAAAAGGAGCCGATCTTTAGCTCTGCCTGCAGCTTCCGCTGACACCACTTGGTGACCAACCGCACCACAAGCCACCTGCAGAAAAAGCCCTGTGAGTTCACGGGACCCTCTCCCATGGCGGCTTCCTTCCCTCGCCCCTTGCTGATCCTAGAAGCCCTGGCAAAAAGGGTCAAGTCCCGAAGCTGGGTCTTCTGGGCAACTCTCCAGTCTCCCCAAACGCTGCTCTATCACATCCACTGAGCCACGAGGATCAGAACCGCAGCCCCAGACTGCCCCCTCCACCCAGATGTAATCAGACAAATTAAACTCCGCCTTCTCAGGTGGAGACGAAGCCCCTCAGACCTTCAGGAACCCAGAGGGGTAAAGAAGAGGCCCCAACAGGAGTCCAAGCGCCGGCAGCCCTGTCAGATGGGCCATCACTTCCTCCCCAAAGGGTCCCTGTCTTCGCCCAGCAGACAGATGTCCGCCGGCAGGCACTGCGGGGTCACTCCCGGCCGCTCCAAAGCTGCTCTCCCCGGGGCGGTCGGACCTGCTTGGGCTTCCCAGGGCGCGGCTGCAGGTGGCTTTGCGTTCGGGGAAGGGCGCGCTCCGGGGCATGGAGAGGGGCGAAGGGAGGCCACGAGCCGGCCCCCGGCCCCCAACCCCCCATCACACACGGACTCAGCTCCCAGCCTCGGCATCTCCGCAGGCCTCGCCGCTCTCTCGGTTTTCCTCATTCCCTTGGGCTCCGCACCAGCTCCGACCCAGCGCCCCCGCTCCACCCAGCCCTCGGCGCCGCCCGCCATCGCCCGCGCACCGTCCCCTCTAGCCCTCTCCTGCCTCTCTCTCCCCCTCCCGCGCGCCCCCTCCTCGGTCTCTCTTCCTCCCACTCCTACCCCCCACCCGCCGAAGCCCGGATTCCCCTCACCGGCCTAGGAAGAGGGCGAACAGCGCAACCAACAGCAAGGCCAACAGCGCGGCGAACAACAGGGGCATTACGGCCCCGGCCGCGGCTCCGGCCCCGGCCCGGCCTGGCTCCGGCCCCCGCCCAGCTGGGCCCCGCCTCCGGCTCCCCGCAGCTCCGCCGTGGGCCGACCAGCCGCGCACACAGGGACTGCACGGGACGGAAAGCGTTGGCGCGCGTGCGCCACGCCCCTCGCAGTCAGCCAGCCAGCAGCGGCCTCGCTGCCCCGCCCCGTGCGCGCTCTCGGCGGGGCCGACCGGCTGCAAGCCCGAAGTGCAGGCGTGGCTCGGGAAAGAGCGCTGGGGAATGGACCTTGTGGGGACTGATACAAACTCCGCACCCCCGACGCACCCTTCCGTGCCCGGAAATGCGGAGCCACGGACTGGCGTGTCGTCGGAGTCGGAACCACTCCCTGGTTTGCTGGCCGGCAGCGGAGTTCCATTTACCGAGCACTCTCCTTGGGATAGTTAGAGTCGGCTTGACCACTTAGGGTCTGGGCCGCGGATACTGTAGAAGTTATACCTCTGAGTCATACGAAGTAGCTCCCCTATCTCATTCAAGAGCCTTGTCTGAAAATCATTGAGAAAACCAAGAGGTAATTAATTATAAGGCCTCAAAGGAATTAGTGTTTAATTCACTGAGGAATGACTTTTTAATTCAATTCATTGTATGAATACTTTTCTAGTCAGTTAAAACAGGGTGTCCCAGCCCTCGCCGGTGTTGCTCAATATTTGGAGCATGGGCCCTCATGGGAAGGGTCCCGGTTCGATTCTTGGTCAAGAGCACCTACCTAGGTTAGAGTTCCATCCCGCCCCAGTCAGGAGGCCAATGGGAGGCAACCAGTGAATGTGTCTTTCTCTCGCATTGATATTTCTCCCGTGCACTCTCTCTGAAAATCAATGGGGGGGGGGAGGGGCGGAAACTGTAAAATATAGGGTGTCCAAAAAAAATGTATATACATTTTGAATGATTATGTCAGTGTTTATTAACATACAGTTCATTTTCAAAATTTAAAAGAATCTACAAATGAATAGTTTTTTTGTCAATGCCTTTTTGCAAATTGATGACTGTTCTGGTCCAGGCACTGGTAACACAAAGCAATAGTATCTCAACCATCAAGAATCATTTCCTGCCCTAACTGGTTTGGCTCAGTGGATAGTGTC